>JAUNZO010003694.1:0-10477 GCA_031894775.1 Chloris gayana
CATCTGTCTTTTTTTCTCGAACACTCTTTGTTTTGATCAGTTTTCTCCTTCCACATCCATCGCATTCGCAAGGCCCACGCTAGGATCTCTATGTATCATCTGTCATACAGCAGTCTATGACAAACTTTGCCATACTCTATCGTAGCCACTAATCATGGAATCTACGCTGGCCACGAAAATAGCAGAGGCCTTCTACTAATGCCGTTTGCATGCACTCTCAGGCGTCAGTTTTAGTGATTAAGCGGTTCTTTGCTGTTTGTGCTGTCAGTTTATGAGATTAAGCAGTTGTTTGCTGTTTGGAGGGACATTAATTCAAGTGCACGGCGGGAACAAACAACTAATTAGTTTGTAACTTGCGGCACCATAACATTTCACCGTTGTACTCAAAATTGACACTCAATTGTACTGAATATTATATTGGTGTCATGAGAAAAAATCCAAATATTTAACAAGTAGGATCATACTACTTTGGTAGTACGTACTACTGAATATTCAATCAAAAACAAAAATTTCCACTACAGTCTACCATTGCAACAGTACTAGCCGCTTATTTGTATGATTATGAAAGCAGCTACAGGCTTTTTTCAAAAAAAACCAGCTGCAGGCTTGTTTGTATGATTATGCAAACAATATTGTGATATACTTCCGGCTTCACGATGCTTTAACTCATTTTGACGCTTGGTTCTCAAATAATTTTTGTGATCACGATATGTGTGCCCAAGGTTAGAAGTACCACCAACATAATGGCCTACCAATTCATGAGCAATCTTTGATCGAATTCCACATTTAATTATATGCAATTTCAATTTAAAAACTTTGTGCTTCAGATATCTTCTGTTGAGATGGCATCAAGTGGCTGGTCTATGGCATTTACAACAAGTGATTGTGTTGAAGAAATAAATCTGCTATCTCATATCTTCCTAATTCTTGTTTTAATATAAGCATCATGTGTACTTCACAACCAGTCCTAGTTTCAGCTCTGGGATGCTTAGTTAAATAATCTCTTTTATTGTTTCCTCCAAATATCTCACTTGAGCAAACAACTCTATACCCTTCTTATCTATCTTACTCTTGTTCTCAAATACCTTCCTAACATCAAAGCATGTCCGGCCTCCATAAGTGAGCCAAAATTGTCATGCCTCATTAGGACTACTAAATGTCATGCCAACATAAGGAACCCAAATAGGTCCTGCTTGATCTCTAGAAAAATATTTGTACAACAAGATTATAAGACTTATGGAGATTATAAACCACTTAATCTCACAAACTGACATCACAAAAAGCAAACAACCTCTTAATCACGGAAACTGACAGCACATGCAAACAACATTAGTAGAAGGCCTCCGCTATTTTCCTGGCCAGCGTAGATTCCATGATCAGTGGCTACGTTGGAGTATGGCAAAGTTTGCCATAGACTGCGGCATGGCAGAGGATACGAATCCGTCATAGCTCATAGGATGCAAAATCTTAATTGATTTACCATCTATCTTTTTTCTAAATTTTTTCAAAATGTTTATCTGTTTCTATAAAAACATTACCATTTATCCCGTTTCCCGAGGCAGTGAGTGGCACTGAGGACCCATGGCTTGATTGACAATTGGAATTATTGGGAGAGAAAGGGCATGCAAATTCCAGACAATTGTGGCAACATATTCATCTAGATTACATGAAACGTTGAAAAATATGACCTATTGTCATGCACTTTTGAAAAACAGAAAAGCAAAATATTATAGTGCTGCCTATTATTTCCCGGAAGGAAAATATTTCACCAATCTAGTTAAAATGTTCACCATTATTTTGAGGTACCATAAAATTTGCTTTATAGGATAAAGTAAAAACATGATAAATAAGGCTTTAGTTACCTAAATGATTTAAATAGAAAATGTAAAGCATATGGTCTGCATGGTGATACTAGATCTAACGGTCTGGAAAAATTACTCTTTGGTAGAAAGGAAAAGATGCAGAGATATTTTCGCGATATGGCTATACCAGATATTTCAAACACAAAGTTAGTTGGAGGAAAACGAAGAGAGTAGAATTCTACACCCAAATAAGTGTGAAAGGTGGATAGAAGGAACATACCAACGTTGTATTGAATTGCTTCTTGGTATCCGCATTGTCCGCTCGAGGAGCTCCCCCCCCTCCCCGGTCACCAGTTCATCGATGTCCACCGCCGGTGGCGAGCTCCGGCATCGGGGACGACGACCAGTGGGAGATTGCTCATCAGGAACATGGTGACTCATCAAAGGAGTATGACCGGTTGAAAGGGCCCACGAGTGGAGTTCGACCGATACAAGGTACCAAAAGGAACCATAGAATGCTAAGGAAACAGAGGCGGGCAATTCGGTCGATTTCTTGGAGTAATCCCCAAGAAGAGTACAAGACCGACCGAGTAGGACTTTGTTTTGTTTAAGAAGCTTAGAGATAGAGTTTTCAATTAGATGAATCTTGTAACCGACTAGAATTCTGCATGTAACCCTGCCTCCCGGATATATAAGGAGGGGCAAGGACACCCTACAAAGACAATCGCACAACGGACAACACAACAATCATCGACAATGGAATTCATACAGGACGTAGGGTTATTACTCTCAATTCGAGGCGGGCCGAACCTGTCTAAAATCTCTATGTCATTCCGTGTTGCACCACCGAGTTCCTGATCCGTGCGGGCCGTATTAGTTTACTAACAAGGTTGTTGTACGCACCTCTGCTTTCGTTTTCCCTCCAACACCCCCCCCCCCCAACCCTTTTTTCTTCTCTTTATTGACG
Source organism: Chloris gayana (assembly GCA_031894775.1). Taxonomy (NCBI): domain Eukaryota; kingdom Viridiplantae; phylum Streptophyta; class Magnoliopsida; order Poales; family Poaceae; genus Chloris; species Chloris gayana. Next base: position 2,770 of record JAUNZO010003694.1, read on the forward strand.
GATCCGACTGTCGGACTAGATGCTTGCTCACTTCCTCAATGGACCCGGACATAGTGAGGATGGATCGAGCTATCGCTAGCCGGGTCCAGCCCCCATGCCCGCATCCCGACCGTGGACCGGCCTGTTGGCTCCCCTTCTTGACAAATCCGGCCAGGGTGAGAGCAGATCCGGTTGCTTCTAGGTGGGTCCTATCCCTCGCGCCCCCGTGCCATGGCCACCACCTAGATCCGTGCATTATCATGCCGGATCCACAAGTTAGGGGTGTGGCTCGCGGGGCCGTTAGATTTGGAGGACTATGGAAGGTGTAGCTATTTCGGCGATAATGGATTTTGGTGGTGTGGATGAACTGCGACATGGCAGCGACGATCACGTGGGGATTGGGGCCTATCTTGGTCCACTATTGTGGCGTCTCGGCTACATCGAACTTGTGATGTCATGGTGGTGCGACAAGCATGGCCGGTGGTCACTAACTACCAAAGGCTTACTGCAGTTCGACATCTCGAGTACTAAAGGGTGCTTAGCGAAAGCCTTGCTTAGCTACTCACTTGAGTTGGCAACGACGATGACCTAGGGCATTGTTTCCCTCGCCGGAGGCAATGCCGAGGCACCCGGGTCCATATTTTGGGGGCTGCAAACATTGGGGAGGACATGAGCAATGAGGTGGCTCACCTCCGTGCGGCCTCCTCTCGATGAGTTTTGTCTTTGCAGTGAAAGCACCGCACTCGGTGAGCGGGGAGGTCCTTCACCTCTGCACGACATGATCCAATAGCAGTGGCAAGTTAATTTGTGTCTTCTTCGCTCTCCCTTATCCTGTTTTGGACCTTGATGTGAGATGTTGCTTCTACTCAACTGGTGCTCTCCCTAGCGCTTCTACTTCGTCATTGCTCTTCCGGTTGAGGGTGTTGTCAAATCATATGTCGGGAGACCCATGTTAGCCGAAATTCCCTCCTTTAGGGCTTCCTCCCCCCATCCCCCCCCCCACCCCCACCCCCACAGGGCGTCGGATGATCGTAGGTGGTGGCTGGATGCACTAGAAAAATGCGACACAATCAGCTTTAAGGAAGATCCTCGTTTCTAGAGAGCTTTGGTTGGTGTGCTTATTTGCTGCCCTTAGTCCCCATTTTACTGGCCAGTCCCTCATGCTTTAACACTCGTCTTCTATTGGAGGGTGCAGTGGAACGTTGTAGTTACTAGGGGTAGTGGATGAGCATAATGACCTTTGTGATGATCCGGCAAGTATGTTGTTTAGTGAGAATGCTCTTAGAGGACCGGCAGATCTTCATCTTGAGTCGGTGTTTTTTTGTTGTCGTCCGGTCTGTTGGGAGCACGTGCTTTCCTTGTGTTTTGTGGTTTGTTGCTAGTCTTGTGTTTGTAACTCTCTTGTAATCTGTGGCTTGCCACAATTCTAATAAAATCATTCAGGTTGGCCGGTCCGTGGCCCGCCGTAGTATTCGTAAAAAAAGAAAGGTGGATAGAAACCGAGCGAGAGAATTGAGATCATTACAAATTTCTATAGAAAACTTTTTAGACGTAAACTTTACCTTACAAAGAAAGTAATCGTGCAAGAGATTAATTGGCTCTATAAAACTCTATTTCTGGAAAATTCAAATATCTTGTTTTTTGTGATCGCACATAATCAGAAGCATTTGGGATTTTGGCATGTGATTAAAGGGCATCTTGAAAAAACGGACATGGCCAAAGAATTTTCATGATTGTGGTCAACCTATTCAGAAGTTGAAATATGTAGATTGTATCCCACTTATTGCTATGGAAGACTTCCCAACATAATTTAAAAAATTAGGATGAGCTTTTACTAAATGTTACTTGGAAAAATAATAGTAAACTTCTCACTAATGATCTTTCTACTTTAATATGTAATATACTAGCCAAGAACAAAATAATATCTATAGAAAATATAGATTACTAATGGAAGATTCCTTGAATCTAAGTCAAATGAAATGAGATGGGATTGTTTATAAAATAAATTTCGAAAAGTCTCATTGTATATTTTCTTCCATTTTTTATTAGTAAAGGCTTATAGTTTATACTTAAAATGTTTACATTAAGTTATTACAATAGTTAGAGGAGATATTTTAGCAAAATTTCAATTGCTAAAGTTTAAAAAGAATGTTAGGGTTAATTGGTGATCCGAATCTGTGTGAGTGTAGAGAGAGTGGGAGTGAGAGTCGAGAGTTGAGAAAGGAAAAGGCACTAATTGTCTTAGTCATAACTCAGGGTAAGATACATGATTGACAATGTTAATTGTTTAATTATAGAAAATGAAACAATAAAAATTCAAAGACATGATTATCATGAAATAAACTATTTTGGTTCTAAATTAGAAACAGACTGCTAGAAAAAATAATTTAAATAGAAGATGTAAGAAATGATATTACAGTTGTTTTTATGAGCAATTAAAATAGATGCAGCTAATCTCCAAAAAAAATAGATGCAGCTAAGCTTACAATTACATGGGCTACTGACACCACTCTTCAACTCCATCGAGACTCGTCATGGCTGCCCTGTGCCAAATTCATATAGAGCAGTGTATGATTGTTTCGACTTTTGACATTGTTTCCTAAACAATATTGAAAAATTGCTTTGTAATTGAGCATAGTTTGTGAGTAATACAAAAAGAAAATTTGGAAATGGTGGCATTTGCATTTGTTGTGTGGAGAAGACAAATTAGAAAAAAAAAATATTGATTTTGTAATACATCCCTGCCCATCCCAATGCAGTTGAATTTACAATGTGATATTGACGGGAATATTTATTTATTTGTTTTGTAGAAAGAATGGGCTGGATCATGGTCCAGCAAGGGGCCAAGCGACTTGGCAAGGTGGTCATGGATTTTGACGTTCTTGTTCACCACAGCTTGGCAGCCATAAAACAGTTTGACATGATAAAATAAGTTTATATGATGTTTTGAGTCAACACATTTTTGGTTTGATGTCTTCCAGCGATCGCAAAAAAAAAAAAAAAAAACGGTTTGATGTCTTCCAGCACCAACATCATTCTTTCGTTGATGGCGTGGAAGTGCGGACCCAGGCGAGATATATAAATTTTCGGTATCGCACTCAACTCCCTCCATAGTCATGAAGAACCATGAACCAATATAGTCATACATGGCTAGTACATGGCTAGCTAGGTGCTACCCTTGCATGGCGACTGATGAGTTACTGCTAGACGAGTTACACAGCCAAAAAAAAATAACACAGCACGCATGGTGCTGTAACCGGGGAGGCGAGAGCTCTTACAGGCCGGGTGTGCTTCATCTACATAAGCTATAGCTGCAGCTCCCTCTCTTAGCTAGCTAAACAGGCGCTATATATATGTCTGTTTAATAAAGATCAGTAGGAAAACTGCAGGTTGCTGATGAACGACGTCCCGAACTTCCAGTTCTGCGGCACGACATTCGGAAAGACGATGGTCTGGCCGCCGGAGGACGTGACGCCGAAGGTGAGCGCCTGTCCGGCGATCCCGGCGAGCGACTGCCAGTTGGCGCCCCAGTTCCTGCTCATGGGCACCCGGTTGGTGTTGGTGCCCTTGACCCAGGCGCTGGCCACGGAGCCGCTGCCGGCGACGTTGGTGATGAGCACCAGCTCGTAGTAGTTGAACCCCTTGATGGTGAAGCGCACGCCGCCCTGGCGGACGCACTTGACGCGCTGGAACAGCACCGGGATGATGCCGCCCTGGTAGATCCCGATGGCCTCCCACGCCGGCTGCGACATGTCGAAGTGCGCGCGCGGCGGGTTGCACCAGCCGCCGTCGTTGGCCGGCAGCGCGTGGTTGGGCGGGCAGAAGTTGGTGGCCGTGACGGTCACGGCGGCGCCCTGCCGGCACCACCGCGGCGACGACTGGTAGTCGCAGGTGACGCGGTAGCACTGCCCGCACGACAGGCCGCCGTTGTACAGCGCCGTGCTCAGCGCCGCCGTGTACCTGCCGTACCCCGTGGTGTACAGGTTGCCGTACCCGCACGACCCGCCTGCGGCAGATCATATATTCTTCGTGTTCGTTAGCAAACTCGATTAAGATTAATCTTGAAATGGATGTACAATGATGCAGTATACACAGGACGTTAGGTTTGTGTAAGAGCATGCCTACGACGTACCCATTGTGCCGGAGGCGTCGCCGCCACCGTAGAACGTGGCCGTGCCTCTGTCCAAGCCCGAGACGGCCGGCGCCGCGGTGAGCAGAGCAACGACGACGACAAGCAAAAAGGCCAGCGATTTGGGCGTCTTCATTACTGCCACTTTCCGTATCTCGAACAACTCTCAGAGCAACTGAAGATCACGATGCTCTGCCTCTAAATATGATCGACCTGTACTGTTGACAACTGGTATGCGCGGTTTCACTGCCATTTGGCCGCCTCTTAAATAGGAAGGGGATAGTTCCATTGAGATGAGCAGCAGTGGAGCGTCGTCATCGCCATGCACGCCGGGCACGTGAGCGCGCGCAGCTACAGTTGCGCATCGACCAGATCGGCACTGGCTTCCGATCAACTTCTGACGGAGAGCTATTGTTGTTAAACCCTGCACGTAACATGGTGATTGGCGAAGCCACGGAAGATTCTGATCTGCATTTACTCCCGTCCGCGTCGATCACACAGTCAACCTGGCGAAGGAGTATTATTATAAACGGTTGAACTCCGCTGGAGAATGATTAGTGGCGACTGTTAACTGGACGGGCCGATAAGTAATAAGTTACTAGTATGCTGATAAGTAAATGTTTATACGTGTTGCGTCGGCTGACAAGCAGCTGAAAGCTGATCGTGAGGTGAGGCTTCTTATTTTGGACGAGCACGTGCAACTCACGTGGGGCCGGCGGCGGTCCATGGATCCATGTTGCATCCCATTCCCACCACGCCGTGCAAGGGACCGGCTGGTTGGCCGAGGGATGGTGGCAAGATGGTGGGTGATTAAAGATTCGATACCGGGGGCGGCGACGACGACAGGAGGGTTAGCGCATTCTGTGACTTTGATCAGCTCAGCACAGGAGCTCTGGCTCTGCTGTGCTGCGCCTTCCGCCTTGGACTTGAACCGGGGTACAGCTTGCTGCTTGCCGTAGGAGAGGACGGTCTGCTCTCCGGCAGGCAGGCGGCACATGGTGACATTCGTAAAAGAATGAGGCCAACTAGTCGCAATCACAAGTGCAGTGCATCCCCCTGCCCGCGCGAAGTGAGTCGGCAGCTGTATTCGGCTGCCGGAGTGTTCCGCCGCGACGAATCTTTCGTGTTATCTGGAGCAGAAACTGTCGGTGAAACCTCTAATGCTTCGAGAGTCAATGGGGCTCGTGGAGTGGAGTAGCAGCGTGACCTCCACTTTATCTGTTTCACCTGCTTGAGAGGAAACAGCAATGAGGTCCAAGTCATATCAGTTTCAGCACGCGTGTTATAACCCCTTTTTTTGGTTTAGAAGGAGCTGTTTGTGCTCAAGAGCACTTCCACCTACACCTGACAAAGTTATTAGAGTCCTGTTTGGGCTAGCTTTTTTCAGCGTTTTTGCTTCTCCAAAAAACTGGAACGGCGCAGTGAGAACGCACAAGCCCCACAAGCTCATGAACATGTACAAGCTCGCTGCCTTCCCTCTGCAAGCACCTGCACAAGCCTGTGTTTCCTCCTTCAATGCACAAGCCTGTGAAAGTTCTTGCCCAATAATACAGAACACGATGACATGTAGATTGAAACAGGGGAGTTCGCATTTGCAAATTGCAATAGTGACAAGCTCGTAAAGTTCGACTGAAGTATGAGACAAGGGGAGGGCGTCCATTTGAGCTATCGATTTGGGTTGTAGTCATGGGGAGCAGCTGCTGCTACAAAGAGTAATAGGCTTACAGTGCTGGAGATGTCACATGGACTGATGGACATAGTGGCGAAGCTAGGACCTGTATAGGGCGCGCTATGTGTAGCATACATATAGCGCGACCCATTAAGAATTTTTTTATTTGTGGAAATTATATTTAATAATACTACTTGTCATATTGATTTTTTATTACACAAAAATATGATAAAATTTTGAAAAACATTGGAACAATTGAATTTCACTGATGGAACAACCGATTTTTACTGTTGGAACAATTGATTTTCATTACAGGAACAATTGATTTTTAGTGCTGAAGATTTTTAAAAAAATTAAGTAAAAAATTTGAAATACTTACAAAATATTGGAACAGTTGACTTATACTAATGGAATGATCTATTTTAGCTACCGGAACAATCGATTTTATCTGCTAGAACAATTGATTTTCAAAGCTACAAACAATTCAAAATCAAAATTCAAATTTTGATTTTTGATTTTTTTAAAATATATGCATGTGGGATTTCATTTTGTTGAATTAATTCTAACGAACATAACGGTGAAAATAGATTCAAAAACGGAGTTTCCATTTGAGATAAAAAAACCATTTGAAATTATGAAATCAAAATAAAAATCGTGTCATCCAATGACGTGCTGACACGTTACGCGCGCTACATGTAGGGATTCCGAGCGAAGCTTGGGTTTGAGTTCAGGGGGCCATGGGCCGCACGAAGTATTTTACCATGTAAATGACCTTTAATTACATCTCAAAATAGTATGGAAAAACCATACACAAGCCCTGAACCTTATTATGTTATATCTTAAACAAAACACATGAATTCTTTAAAATTAGTAAATTGATTTGTAAGTAAATTATTGTGTTACTTTTATCTCTTCAGGGAAAGCCATTTTCTTTCTTTATTTTGATCGAAAAGGTTTCTATACAATGTCTTTCTCACATTCTATCTGCCAAAGCATGTGCCCTTGTTTAATTAATGCAAAATTCTACTCCCTTTCCTCTTCCTCAAACTAACTTTATGTTTGAAATATCTGGTATTAGCATATCCTTCAAAAATATCTTCGTCTTTGCCTCTTTACCAAAATCTAATTTATGGTGCCCTTTACATCTATCTCACCACATGTGGAAATATTTTTCAAATATGTATTCAAAACCGCTTTAACATTAGTCAACATGCATAAATATATGTAAACATTTTTAAACAATGAAATCAATGTTTTCACACAAATGTTGATAGAGAATATTTAAAATGTTGGCGTAGTACAAATAAAATGTTGACACGGTATATTTAAGGTATTGATGGAAATCTGAATTTAAAAAAAAATCATATTAGATCTCATTTCGTAGAATCAATTCCAAACAACATGATAGTTCAAATGGATTAAATGAACTTACGGTTGAGTAGGTTCCTCTCTTCCCCTAGCCTGCCATAAGCAGAGCGGAGGGGGGGGGCAGGGGTGATATTTTTTTACTATGGAACCGGTGTCGTAGAAATTATGAGGCTGTCTCCCTTTCCCCCTGCCATTTTCTTTTTTGCACCCCTTTCAGTTCCTATACATCCTTCACTTCATTAGAGTATTGTGCAAGCGATAACTAGCCTCTTAATGCACGCTTGCCGTAACCTTCAAATCAAAGATCTGCTGCACTTGCGCTTCATGCGAGAGTTTAATTGGCTCAAGGGTCTACCTGCAGGAACGACATAGATCATGGACGTCGGTTAGGTTCACCCTGGGTGCTAAATGGAGCGTCTCACGTGTAAACACATTTGTGCCTCTAAATCTGATGTATAGAATGCTCTAGGCATCTAGTATAATAATCAGATTTAGAGTGAATTGCAGGATGCAGGTCTTTTGGGGTCAAATCGTTACTTTCCACTGCGATTTAGCTATTGTTA
>JAUNZO010003695.1:0-10701 GCA_031894775.1 Chloris gayana
TAATTTAACACTGTAAGTGCATCTAGTCCCCTAATTATTTTTGTGAGATTGACGTCAATACAATTAAAAGAGACTAATGATTCTAAAGAGCATGTATGCAACTAATAACTATTGATGAATAAGAGAGCAAGATTTACAAGAAAGATTCAATAAAAAGTCAACATTTATAAATACTTGGAAAAAAGAAAAGGAAATGCTCAAGATGAAGGCCAAATAGCCTTTTCTTTTGATCTTGAGTATAGGAACACCGTACTATCAAGAGGGATACACAAGAATAAGTGTCGAAGAAACCAAGTGCAAATTCCATCTCAAAATCCAAAAACACTAGTTACAATTCAAGGCCATCGGACAATGTCCTAAACCCATCGGATCACAGAACCGTGCACACCTAGAAAATCACTAAGTCTTGAATCCATCGAACAATATCCTAGGACCATCAGATTTTTCGGTCGGATCATAGAACCATGCACACCCAGAAAAAATCACTAAGTCCTGACCCATCGGACAATGTCCGTTGACCAGAAAGTCCGAAGCCAGCGGACAAAGAAAATTCCTATGAAATTGTTACAAAGAAAACTTCCATTTATCGAAATTGAATAGGACCTACATAAATTTTTTAACTTTTTAGATAAAAGTGTAAATTCCTGAGTCTTCGTAATGAAAAAATTCGTAGATGTCAACTTCTCTATATAGGGAAAAAAATCCCACAACAACGACAAAGCGGGAAACAATGTGCTATTCCTATACATAACACTCCAGCGTACAACAATTTTTTCGTGCAACCCCCCCCCCCTGCCCCCTACTAAAAGTTTCCATATATACGTAAGTTTTGCAAATCAAATCATAATCGTAATTGGACTGGTATCAACGTGGTTGCCAAGCAAATAGCAGGGTTATGCCCTCAACCCAAGGAGATGTAAAACCCATGTTTGTTAAGTAAATTGCTCTTTAAATTGATTAATGAGGATGACATGGGGTAGAGTCTTCAAAGAAATAAACATTAAAAGATCATACAATTGATCAAAAAAAGGAAAATTAGGTGACTCCTTACTTTTGGTCGGGTCTCATGAAAGTTAAAAAGGAAAATTAGGTGACTCCTTACTTTTGGTCAGGTCTCATGAAAGTTAAAGACACTTTCATGAACTTATGAACAGTTGGTTTGAAACAATGGTCAACAAATCAGATTTTAGGATGAGAAAAGGTTAGGAAACTCTACTACAAGACAACAATATCCATCTCTATACCATATTGCTCGTAGAAAATAGCAAAAGTAGTTCATGAGATATTTCTTTCATATGAACTTTGACATAACTAGATCTATTGTAATGGTTTGAACAACAATAGTGATGGATTTAGATGAAATCTCACTTATAATGGAATTTTTACTGTAAGTTGTTGACTAAAGATAACTTAGAAATAAGGAATATGAATGAAAAATAAATCTTGTTGTTTCTTAATAAGATGGGAAAAATTACGCTATAAATTCTTATGGACCACTGCATTTTTTTTTTGATAAAATCCATCTTACTCCGTCGAAATATAGCTGAAGTATGGATAACCCCTTGAACTATTTTTTTCACTTTAATCCTAAAACAATATAATTTGGTTCATTTCACCCCTTAATACAACTTATCTTTATTGTTTCTTCACACATAAGTGGAGTATTAAGGTAAAATTTTGTAGGGTCTTTTAGCACACATTGTAAGGCATGTTAAAAAAATACATTATAATTTCTTATTAACATTTTGATAGAGAATAACATTCAATAGTATATTGATCCGTGTAATACAAAAATGTATGAAAAATAATGATAAACAATCATAATATAATTTCTAACGTGTAATGTGATACCAACTATCACTATGAAATTTTGACTTAACACTCCACTTGTACATGGAGAAACAAAAAAGTCAAATTTTATTAAGGGGTAAATTGAACTAATAATACTATTTTGGTTGGTAAACTGAACCAAACAATAGTTTAGGGGTTATCTAGACTTTGGATATACTTCAGAGGAGTAAATTAGACTTTGTCCTTTTTCTTTTGGCTTAAGACCTCCAGGTAGCATCAACCATATTTTTGGTACTTGGTTGTTAGGGGTTGGGAACAAATTGAAGGGTCAATTGCTTGTTGGAGTCTCCGCTTTATGTCAAACTCTTTGGCTAAGTAGAAGTGATATTATATTTGACAAATCTCTAATTAAAACTTATTTCACAAATCTCCAATTAACATATTGGCTCAGATTTTGGGTGCAACTACAACGGTGTGATCAAGACAAGAATACGATGACCAAGACATGTCAAACATTGGAGATTTGTCAAACCAAGTGTTTAACTCGATTGTATAATGAGACAAGTCAATATGAATCATGCCAAGGTATCACGATATCTGTTGTGGTTAAAGACCAAACAAACACGAAGGGACTTGCCGAAAAGAGTTTCCTGTAACTAGAGGTAGGTCCTCCGGACAAGCTTGATGGAAAGGGAACAAGAGCTTCGAGTGCAAAGGGTGTACCACTGCATTATGTAAGGGTCTCCGGTCGTACCGAAGCGGTCCATGCCGGGAGTCCAAGAGTCGATCCCCTGCCTGCTCGGGCTTGGTGCGTTTTTATAGCCGAGCTTCCAACTGCTATGAGAAGGCAAATTACAAACATACCCACGCACACTACGGAGGCCACAAGGGCATACATGACATTCTAGACTCCGTGTCCCTTCTCCTTTGCATGTCATCCCGAGGGATCACCTTTGCATGTCATCCCGAAGGGCCACCTTCGCACGTCATCTCGAAGGATCATCTTCGCACATCATCTACGGGTCCCCAAAACCTGGTACCGTCGAGGCTTGCCTCCGGCTACACTCTTATTGGGCCTTCCTTCGGCTATTTTGGGCCTTATCTAGCCCAGTGGTGTTATGGGCTGGCCTGTTCCCCCAACAATATCCATCCCTAGACGGGAATGTGGAGGAGCAAGGTCCACACATTTATACTAGGGTTCACAAAATCAGAATAGTATTGGTTTTCTTTTTCGTCAAAAACAGATAAACAAAAAAAACTGAGCTAAAAATATTTTTGTACAATATATAGGTTTGGTTTTTTATGATACCAATCATTTGTTGTCATGGGTTTTCTGTTTTTGCGAAAACTGATCCGGTTTCCATCGTGTTAAGTAACCATAATTTGTATTACTATTTCGTACAAATCCCCTTCTACTTTCCTTTACACAATTTTTTCCCCAAATTTGTGTACCGATCCAAATAATTATTTCACATATAGGTCCTCTACTTTTTGCATAGAGCACTGCAGATTTTACACAATGTTTCTTTGTATTTAGCATAACTAGCCTATGAACCCATGCATTTGCACGGGCTAGCAATTTATTCTATATTTTTAATTGGACGGCATGTTCATAATAGATATTTCATTTGGAGACACACAAAAAATCCAATTTGCTGCAGGATGCTTGGTGACATGTTGATACAGGAATAAATGATAATCCCTAGCAAAGATTACCTTATTAGCTTTCAGAATGCTACATGCATGGCTGAAGATAGTTTCCAGACTGCAGCTTGCAGCCAAGATTCATAACTGCAAATGCTTGAAAATATATAAAGAAAACTATCATAATTTTATAGTATCATGTACACGCATTAGAAACTCATCTTTTCTTTTCTACGTTGACATTCAATATCTCATATGTTCGACGAGTATATGTACATGGAGTGTATATGCCATTGAAAAGTTTGATTGGAAGTTCTATCAAAGGAAATCAAAGAATATAGTTCAGAAAAAAAAACTTTGATTGGAAGTTCTATAGACACTGACAGAATTTCAGAAAAAAAAAATGCATAGTTAATAAGATCCAAAACATAAACAACTCAGCTTGATCATCGTGTGCTGATCTGATCCAGCAGCTAAAATGCGAACTCCTTTTACATGCCTTCTCTCTCCGTTTAATTTCTCCATGTACTGTTCTTGCTGTCTCTATTATTATGAGATCATGGTCAACAGCAGCACAAAGCACAGATGTAACTTGAAGCAGAGGAGGGGCACTGGCCTAAGCAAATCACAGATCGATGCCAACCTATGCATGACCCATTCCATCGCTACCATGGCAACAAAGGCGACTTGAAATTAGGGCATGCTCACGAACTTAAAGATGAGGACACTTACATAACTACTAAATGTGCAGGTAGCAGGAATCTCATTAGGACTTTACTCTATGTAGGAGTTTCTTTAGGATTTTTTTTTTCATACTGTCCGAGTTGGAAATTTGGAAACATTTATATATTTTGGGCTAACTTTTTTATAATAGCATATGTGGGTAATTTAAACCAAGTTAGATCTAACAGATGTTATTAATCAAGCATTAGATTCAACAGCCGGATATTTTCTTTTTTGTGACAATTTCTAGGATTTTGGTTCGATTAATGTGGAGGCCTCAAAAGAAGCCTCAAATTAATAAATATAAGATATAAGATTGATAAAGTATCTCCAGGCGCAGAAAGACACACCTTGTTACCTAGTGTGCACTACACAACAATGCCAGAAAAAGCCATTGACTATTTTCTTTGATACAGCATCCTCCTGATTGCTATCTTGGCAATCTATGCATGCATGTCTGAGATTTATAACTCGTGTGCTTGTCCCATTTTTGTTGCCAAAGCCACAAACTCACAAAAGTCATTGTCATTTGTCAGGATGAGTTCGCCTCTTTTGGAACCATTGTAGATATTGCTGAGGGCAAGATTAGGAATAACAGAACACACGTCAGCACTTTTCTGACTCAAGCTGCCACCTCCCCACCCATAGTTTGCTCTCTCTCTCTCTCTCTCTCTCTCTCTCTCCTAGCCTTGCCTCTGTCTATCTCACCGGTTACTAGAGAGAGCGGGGGTTCCATCTCTCTAGTAGTAGTACTGGTTTGAACCTTCGTTTTAGGTTTACCCATAACAAATTCTTTGATGTTAGGATTTTGATGGTTCCTTCTCCTCTTTGAGGTTGGGCATCATTGGATTCGTGGCGGTTCTGCCGAGGGTCATAACAACAGCGATAACATCGTCAACCTTCATAGTAAGACGACATGTAGACTCGGGTTGTGTCTTGACGGTAATGATGAGACAGAGATGATGTTGTTGCTGTGGAATAAGGTTCTCTGATTTCTTCCCCATTTTATCGTATTTTGACCAAGCTATGATAGAGGGTTAGTGAGATGGGATCTTTTTTCATTCTACCAATGAAGATTTTGTTGATTCTCGTTCATTGAATTAAATCCGTCTTCATCATGAGCTCGAAGACGGTGGATCTTGTTGCTTCAACAAAGGTTGGTATCTCTTATCGGTTCTTGCTTTTTGGCATCATCGACCGGAAAAGCGATGCTCAAGTTGAGAAAAAGACTGATATTTTTCTTTTTTTTATTCATCTTTAATATCCCTCTTTTGCTTGGTGTTTGGTTCAGCGTCAAGCAGGGACGAGTGTTTGGTTGGAGGGACGAAGAGGGATGGGACGAGTGTCATCCAGGGATATCCCTCTTTTGTCTGGTGTTTGGTTCAGCGTCAAACGGAGACGAGTGTCATCCCTCACAGGAATATTCTCTCAATATGCTGGATGAAACTATCCCCCAAATTTGGTGGGACGAAGCCATCCACATTTGTCGATGACATTTATTAGTAAAAGATTAGTGAGATTTAACGTGTTGAATGAGTAGTTAGTATATAATACTAAAGAATTAGCATTTATAAGTGCAAAATTGTTAGTTGGTGAGTAGTTTATTAACTAATCTAAGTATAATTAGTGTTAATTAGAAATTATTATAATTGATTAGAGATGATAATGATTAGATAATATTAATTTGTGATATTACAAATTATTTTATATATTATTACAAATAAATTAAGAATATAACTAGATAATGATTGTTGTCCTACTCGTCCTCGTCCCTTCAACCAAACAAAAAACAGGAATGACTCTGTCCATCGAAGCAAACACCATGATGGATGAGCTCATCCAAGATATCATGGATGACTCTGTCCCATCTCTCGTTGACGCTCAACCAAACGCACCCTTAAGAGTCTCGATGTAAGAGGTTTGTACTTATTTTTTATACTTTAATATAATCTCTTCATTTGCAAAAATAAATTCGATGAGAGCAAGGGACAAACGAATCATTCTTTGTCTTACGAGTCCTGTGGTAGCACGCCCAGGTGCTAAAAAAAGTATTGTGTACATACCACGCCAAGTTCTCAACAACCACGGATTAAAATGGTGCTGATAAAAATTTATAAGTATTGACAGTACATAATCCGAGGTGATATTTAGTTGTGGTTGGAGGGAATACCGAAGTAGTTTTTTTAAAATTTGAATGTGGCAGGTATAAGAATTCGTTGTTCTAGTTCCATATGATGGGAGGCATTCGTCAAAAGGACACAATGGAGTCTAGTGCATGATATATTTAACAAGGGGCCGGGGTGGATACACATGCATATGATCCATGTCGAACACTTATTATACATATCATTAAACCTAACAACCAATCTGTCATGATTACGTAGTGGTTGTGGTTCATGTAGCTGACAGTCCGAGGAGCTATGCGAGTAGGTGCAACATCAAGCTATTCTTCTTACCTGCAACGAGGCCTACAAGCTCACGCACGTCAACATCCTTGGGCTATCCTCTTTTCAATACAGCATCGTCCTCCGGATTGCTACCTTGGCGATGCATGCATATGTGTGAGATTTTTAACTCATTCTTGTTGCAAGAGCCACAAACTCACAAACTCCGTTGTCAGAATGAGTTTGCCTCGTCCAGAACGACGGGAGATATCGATGAGAGCAAGGGACAAACGAGGTAGTCTCTGTCTTATGAGTCTTTGTCTACATAGCACGCCCAAGTTCTCAAAAGAAAAGAAGAAAAAAAAAAGAGGAAAAGGAAAAAAAGAATCCAACTCTGTAGGCTTATAGATGAATAACACACGTCTATTTACATCATTGTTAACAGTTCAACAACTGCGGATTACAACGATGCTGATAAAAAAATAGAAGTATTGATAGTGGCGGACCCAGGGCCCGGCGACCCTGGGCGCCTGCCCGGGCTCCCTTCGGAGAAGTCCACACTGACTCAGAGTCCTTGGCTTTACCGTGTCATATTTTTAGTTCTTCAGCAGACACGTCTGACCTATACCCAAGCATCATGGCCCTACCTCTGTCCTTTGACTGTTGTCGGATTTACGATTCCAACATATGGGGGTTAGCCAAACCGCCCCTTGAGGTTCGGATTAGGGATGAAACACGTTGTAATCTCCAAACGAATAGCGAATAAAAAGGCGAATAAATACGCGGGGATTTTTTACCCAGGTTCGGGCCGCCGGAGGCTAATAGCCCTACGTCCTGCTTTGTGTGTATTATTTGGAGTAGCATAATACGAGGGTGGAGCTTAGGAGAGGCTCCAATGGGGGCTCTATCTAGAGAAAGAAGAAGAGCATGGCCTCCTCTGTCGGAGAGTCCGCCGCCCCCGCCCTTTGCCTCGGGACCTCCTCTTTTATATGTCAAGAGAGAATCCCCACATTGGGCGGTACAAGGAAAATAAATGCGTGTGGTTGGAGGTTGGGAGTTGCCTTGGGCTCCCCCTTTCCCTTCTCCCGTAAGCCACCAAGGGGAGAGAGAGAAAGATTCCCTTGCATGCATGCAAGGATTTTGTCTTCTAGCTTTTGGCTTTGTCATCTTGCGGAGCTTACGTGGCTTGCGCTTGTGTAGTAGGCGGTGTGGGGGACCCCGATCCCGATACACCGATAGGAGCCTCCGAGCTCATTGCCGGACGCCGAGGTGGTTGGCGATGAGGTCAACTTGTCCCCGTCGTAGTCGTCATGTCTTCTTTGCCCGATCACCTATGTGGGAAATACTTAGGCACAATCACAAGGATTTCGAAGCCGGGGTGTCCCCGAACCACACCGGTGTCACGTGCGCCTTGACTTGACCGAACCGGTAGTCGGCCCGTCGGGTTAGACCGGGTACCATAATCTCATTGCGCAGGGCGCAAGATTTCTGGTCCCCGGGTCTCGCCCTTTGGCAGGCTCGACGCGGTGGCCTCGTCTCGGTGCACGAGACGACCAGGGCGTGCGCAGGAGTCATCCCCACTTCAAGAACCCTTCCAACTGTACCATAGTATTTTCCACATTTATGATCGGTCGGTGAGGTGGCCGGTGGTGAGGCCAAACCGTCTCCGTCGTAGTCGTTACGTCTTCGTGAATTCGTCCTTCGCTAGGATGAAGTATACGAACCATCGGCGTTGTTTGTCGCGAGGCCGTAGTCGCGTCACTCGATGGTGGTTATGTCACCCGGTGTACACCCAATTCGCACCAACACGAGATAGTCTTGTGGACATCATGCCGAGGGTCCGACTGTTTCCACACAACCACTCTGCATGCACATAGCAACAAACAACGAAGACGTTATCGTTAGGCCAAAGTGTGTTGACGCGGCGCGTGCTGCATGCGGCCGGCCCGTATCCGCATCGCTCGTGCTTGCCCCATGCAGGACGACACGCTAGTTGACCCATCAGCCTCGTCGTCGTCGTCATTAGCCGGCGACGTCCAAGCCACGCGGGTTCGTTGACGTCGTCATTGCCGGGAGGAGCCCCGGCGCTGCCGGAGTCGCGCGGGTCCCTTGGACGGGAAGTGGTGGCTACGCCACCCGCTCCGGTCGCCCGGCTGATGTCGTTGGCGACGTCCGGGTTCACCGCGTCGTCCGTGCCCGTGCCGGGAGGTCGGAGCCGAAGTCGGACGCCGCTGGTCGACGCGGCGCGGCCATGGGCATCTCGGTCATCGGAGTAGCCCAAGCCGGGGTCACTCGGGGCCGTCCATGCCTCAAGGTGGAGCCGCGACATGTCGCGCGGGGAGCCCCGGGTCGTCGTCGTGGTTCGGCGGGCGAGTCCGTCGGTGTCGCGCGGCGTGGTCGGACAAAGGTGCGTGTCCGAGTTGTTGGAGCCGTCACCGCGCAGCATGTCGTGCCCATGTCGTAGCCGGGGCGGCGTTCGGTGATGAGGCGGTCGGGCGTCCGAGCACTCGGTGGTATTCCCGGGCCATCTCGTGAGGTGGTCGGGGACCCGGAGCTCGCCTCGGATAAGAGCCGCGAGCTGGGACGCGGCTCCGAGTCGCCGGCGTTGTACGGCTCGCCGTATTCCCTGCGGAGCCCCGGCGCGTCGCGAGCCCGGGGCACCGTCGTGGAGGATGCGCAGGAGCCGCGGACATCCTTGCCGAGTCCGGGGTACTCGCAGTCGCAGCTCGACCGGGTACTTGTAACTTGCTGTGGTCGAGGTCCCGAGCGGTTGACGCTCCTCCGAGTAGTCGCAGCTCCCGAGCACTCGCAGCTCCCGGTAGTCGCAGCTCCCGAGTACTCGCAGCTCCCGGGTAGTCGCAGCTCCCGAGTACTCGCAGTAGCGGTGGTGCAGACACCGGTCTGCCTTCTCTGCTGCCAGCAGCTGGGCTTCGAGGACCGCGCTTGGGCACGCAAGCCCGAGAGAGTGAGAGACGCTCCGCGCGAAAAGCAGCAGGGAAAGCATGAAAATGCGATGTAAGCTTGGATAAACCCAGATCCGAGCAAGACGAGCGTGCAAGCTTGGTGCGCAGCCAGATTTACGAGCGGAAAAGGGGAAAATCAGAGTTTTCCAAATCGAAGAAAAACAAGATCTACAAACGAAGAATGGGGAAAACAACGCCTCCTTCCCCTTCCTGGCGCGACAAATGTCGGATTTACGGATTCCAACATATGGGGGTTAGCCAAACCGCCCCTTAAGGTTCGGATTAGGGATGAAACACGTTGCAATCTCCAAACGAATAGCGAATAAAAAGGCGAATAAACACGCGGGGATTTTTTACCCAGGTTCGGGCTGCCCGGAGGCTAATAGCCCTACGTCCCGCTTTGTGTGTATTATTTGGAGTAGCATAATACGAGGGTGGAGCTTAGGAGAGGCTTCAATGGGGGCTCTATCTAGAGAAAGAAGAAGAGCATGGCCTCCTCTCGTCGGAGAGTCCGCCGCCCTCGCCCTTGCCCCAGGGCCTCCTCTTTTATATATCAAGAGGGAATCCCCACATTGGGCGGTACAAGGAAAATAAATGCGTGTGGTTGGAGGTTAGGAGTTGCCTTGGGCCTCCTCCCTTTCCCTTCTCCCGTAAGCCACCAAGGGAGAGAGAGAAAGATTCCCTCGTACGTACGCAGGATTTTGTCTTCTAGCTTTTGGCTTTAGCATCTTGCAGAGCTTCACGGCTTGCGCTTGTGTAGTAGGCGGTGTGGGGACCTCCGATCCCAGTACACCGACAACTGTCTACACCCGCACAAATTAAAGTCCATGCAAGAGTCTTTTTCTTGCTGTAAAATACTATTAATTGTGAGACCCACATCTATTTTTGGGCAGTGAGCTAGAATTAGTTGTTTTAGGTGCTACCTTTTGCATTTTGCTTTACGGTGGATGGTTTGACATGTGTTATCTTTTGTGTTAGATCAGTGTGGAGCTGCTCTGATATATTAAAGTAAAGTTGAGTGGTAATTAGCTTACTTTGACCATATGTGCAGTGAAAATTACTCAGAATAGATACATTTCTTTGTGTCAAATGCACACCACCCCTATGAAAAACGCACGCCAATTATAATTTTCGTCCAGGCTCTACAAAATTTCTGGGTCCGCCACTGAGTATTGATAATGCAAGATGACATTTAA
>JAUNZO010003696.1:0-116398 GCA_031894775.1 Chloris gayana
AATATGCCTTTCGTTGTCCTCCGTTCCAATGCTCTGCAGGATCGTGCTCAGGAATTGTTTATGTCCTGATCACCAGTGATTCAATGGCAGCTAGTGAGTGACGAAATATAGATTTGATCTCACGAAAATAAGATAATGAAACAAAATTCTAATCAGGCATGCTTTCGAAAAATTGGATATTAGAGCAACTAATCGCCAATGGGAAAAAGAGCAACTAAATACAGGGTTATGAGGTTTCAAGGAGGACACGTTCCAGTCTAGAATAACATCAGCACTGACAATACCTTTTCTTGAAATGTAATGAAAGTTCCGTTTTACCTGTTAACAATATGCAACAGACTTGATCCTCCTCGATGCAAGTTATTTGGTGAGAGTTGTTGTCTGAAGTCACACTCTTGAACCTGCACCTGCAGGGCGGCAACAAATACAATATTGAGAGCAAGATGGAGGCAAAGAGCTCGGAAAAGCTGGTTCAGCACGTGAAGGTTTCGCTTGTATTTGCAGATACCATGAGGCAGGGTCCCCTTGCTCACTAATGAAGATTCCTAGGCCACCGCATGCACACCTGACCGGCAAGGTTGCAATACCAATTTTAAATGCAAGGACCTAGAATCTCGTGATGTTGATTATTGGGAGTGCCATCTGAAAGAGATCCAGATATTTTGCTCGGCTCAACGTTCAAGTGAAGGCATCAAACCTGTAGGCACTTTTTGCGTTCCAAACATACCAAAGCGTGTAACGAATGAGGTCGATCTGAATCTTAAGTACTCAGACAACTGAAGACGTGCGCCGGACGATATAAGCGGGCAATTCCAGCGGCGCTGGCTGGAATTATTCCTGCTTTCTTCACTACCCTTTGGCCGTTTGGCGTACGTTCAGTTCAGTTGACGCGTGGTTGATGACTTGATGTATCTAGATCGTACATACATTTTTTTCATCTAAAAATGAAGCTTTTCTTCTCTTCCATCTTTGTCTAGATCGTACAATTACTGTTCCATCTTGACATGTTGTGACGCTGGATGGTCTGTGCCACCTCGTTGAACAACACAAAGTTGAAGCACACCTGTCTGTAGAGAGCGTTGTAGGAATTTAAACCCCAGCTATTGGGTCGAAGACCTAAAGTTTGCAAGAAGAAATAATTGCAGGTTCAAATAGCGCGTTCAGAATTGAACCCCAGTGGTTGCGGCTTCCTGCCGTCTTTTGCCCGCACCCGCCACCCCGTCAGTCCGTCGCCGTCCAAGGGCCCATCTCCAAGCCATCTGGTACAGAACCTAACCCTGACAATTCGAAACCTTAACGCCCTTT
The DNA here is from genome assembly GCA_031894775.1 of Chloris gayana. Classification (NCBI taxonomy): domain Eukaryota; kingdom Viridiplantae; phylum Streptophyta; class Magnoliopsida; order Poales; family Poaceae; genus Chloris; species Chloris gayana. Next base: position 1,306 of record JAUNZO010003696.1, read on the forward strand.
TGCCGATGCCGACGACCTTCGCTGGAGTGGAAGATGACTGTAGCTGTAGTGTGTATGGAGCCTGTATGGCAGCGAGGGAAGGGGTTGTCCCTTGCCCGGTGGGCGTTCAGAATTGAACCCTATCGCGTTAGCTAAATATAATATCCGGGCAACAAAAGTCCCTCATTCCACATGTTTGTAGGCGAGATTTGGATCTGTGCTGTGTCGATGGGCAAATCTGTCGGTGCACGCAGCCGCAGCTACACGCCGATGCCCCGGAGCGAATCCATGTGGGGCGCCGGGCCTCCGCTCCGGCGTTGACAGTTAAACTTTCCGTACGCTCTCCCGGTCAAACAAAGCCGCGGTCTCCAATCCCGCACATCTCCCCCGTCTTCCCCACCCCACCCACCCACGCCTTCCTCGGACTTTCCCAAGACACCCGGAGCTGGGAGATCGCAATCAGGCGCCAGTGCCCGGAGCTGGGAGGTCCCGCGCTGCTCCGTCAAGTCCCCCGCGCCTTGCAGCCGCGCGGGGTTCGTTCGCCCGAGCCGGATCGGGCGGCCGCAGATCCAACGCACGCGGCTCCGGCTCGCTCCTCCCGTCCCCTGCCCCAGGTTGGTTTTCTCGCGCCTGCTGCTCTTCTGCGCGCCCGCCTTCTTGGTATCGTCTCGTGAGCGTGCGCGCGTGGTTGTTTCCTCTTTGGTAGGGGGATTTTGTGCGGTGAGCCCGAGGATAGCGTCCCGTCTGATGCTCCCGGCTCCGGCTGCAGCCGGGGTCGCTGAGAGAGGAGCCTCTGATTCTGGTCCAGTCAGGCGGCTCTTGAAATGGTGAGGATCTCGCGAGCTTCCTCTCTTTCAGATTCACAGCTGCGGTTTTCCGCTCGTATTGCTTGTTTGGATGCTTTGCGTCTGAAACGGACAAAGCGGAGCCGAAATAATTTTTTTAAAGACATGCTTCAAAACGCATCGTGCTGAATGCTCGTCTTGGTAGGGCGCATTATTAATATCTGATTCTCGTCATGTACGCTGGATCTGATTCTTGTTAGTACTCGCTCCAGCCATGAAGACTCGTTTCTCGCCTTTCCAATGAAACGCTGGAGGAGGCTTGTACTTGTACACTTGTGCTGTTTTGTGGTGGTGCATAATAAGATTGCCATATTTTTGGATCTATTCCAGCTCTTTATGTGCTTTATCATAGGAGGGTTTACGGGTTCGTTACTTCTGCACCTTTATTACCTTGGGCGACCTATTTACTGAGAGTGCTACTCTGAACCTGCAAAACGAAAACCCACAAGGGAAACAACTTTGCATTGGCAGCTCCTGTAATCTACAAGTAGATTTTCTCTGATACATGAATAACATTTGTGACCATTGCTTTGCAGATGGAGGAGGAACAATCAGCTTCAGTATACCGTGGATGACGCCCTCCTGTTATCAGGTTTTGGGAGGTTCCAAATACTGATCCTTGCCTATGCTGGGATCGGCTTAATTGCCGAAGCCATGGAGATGATGCTGTTATCATTTGTTGGTCCATCAGTACAGCTAGAATGGAATCTTACTTCTCATCAGGAAAGCATGATTACAAGTGTAGTTTTTGTCGGAATGCTGATAGGAGCTTATTCGTGGGGCGTAGTTTCAGACAACTATGGAAGGAGGCAGGTCCAATCTTTTACTTGTATCGTGTACCATGTTGTGCAAAATTGCACAACACCGCTCATCTCTTGCTGAAGTTTAGCTTGGAATACAAAATCTTGTTCCATACCTAGTTTCCAATGGGCAACTAGTACTGGGTCCTAGTTATAGCTAATTAATAACAAAGCATCATTTCTGGAACAGTGAAGGTTCCAATATATAACCAAATTCATTTCTAAGGTCATGACCTCTAAACTATTCTCATTTTTTTTATCATAACTATACACTGCCACTGGTAGCAAACTGCATTTCTATTTTACTATCAAAACTTTTGGTGATCGGTGAATGATTTCCATGGATAACTTTTCACATTCTGGAATAATAAGTTGGGAAACTGTATGTGTTTTTGAATGCTTGCTTACATTTTTCAAATCCTGACACTGTTCCATTTGGGTTTACAGGAGAGGATTTCTCTTTACTGCCATAATGACCAGTAGCGCCGGATTCTTGAGTTCTTTTGCTCCTAACTATCCATCACTGATGTGTCTAAGATTTCTAGTTGGTGTTGGCCTGGGTGGAGGACCTGTTCTCGGGTCTTGGTTTTTGGAATTTGTTCCTGCTCCAACTAGAGGAACATGGATGGTGGTATTTTCTGCATTTTGGACTGTTGGGACCATCTTTGAGGCTTCTCTTGCATGGGTACAATATTTTTCCCTGTATTTTGAAACTTACAAGGTTGCATCAAATATAATGGTAGATCTGATATTAAAATCAGGAGTAACATTACCTACCATAGATCATTTATGGTGTGATAGATTCTCATCACATTTTCCAGTTTATTCAGATGTTTATGATCACGTGAACTCTCAAGCTGTTGATTTGGCAAAAAAAAAAAAAAGACGTTGATCATCATTTATATTAAGTCCAGTGGGTCTTTTAGGGTATGTTTGGAACTAAAAAGGTTGCTTAACTAATAATCTGGATCTTCACTTTAGAAAAACTTCCATCATAGGCACAGTAGCATTTTTTGTTGCAATTACTTTTGCTTATATCAGATCCTTGCCACGTTATGTGAAACTTTATTTGTGCAATCTCTATATTTAATATGAAAGTCTATGCTGCAAGTTCTGTACTCTTGATAGGCAGCCCTTGCATTAGAAATGTAAAACGTGTTAGATTCACCTTTTTATTTTTTTTTTCAATGGCTAATCACCGTATTAATATTGTGGCAGGCGGTTATGCCCCACTTTGGCTGGAGGTGGCTGTTAGCATTTTCAGCTATTCCATCTTTCCTCCTGCTCTTATTTTACGTTATTACACCAGAGTCACCAAGGTTCTTGTGCATGAAAGGCAGAACAACAGAGGCTGTGGAGGTTTTGGAGAAAATGGCTAGATTAAACAACGTACAGTTACCTTCTGGTATGCTTGTTTCTGACAAAAGCATTGAGCTAGATGAAGTTTCAGGATCTTCAGAATCCACAACACTTCTATCTGGTGCGGAAGAATTCGACAACATAGAGAAAGATGAAGGTTCTGATTTTGGTGGTTTTAAGTCCATAGGCAAGCTACTTTCTCCAAATTTGATTAGAGCAACCCTGCTTCTCTGGATGGCTTTCTTTGGAAATGCCTTTGCCTACTATGGGATTGTTCTGTTGACATCAGAGCTAAGTCACGGAAGTAAGATATGTGCAAAAGAGGAGGTTGAATCTATACACTCAAATAAATCAAGCCTATATAAAAATGTTTTCATATCCAGTTTTGCCGGTTGGTCCCTACCTTGCATTTTTTTTTATTATAATGATCTATGCTTGTGGTCGTTTTGATGATGGATTCTCTATATTTCCTTGAAACAGAGATTCCAGGCGCCCTTCTATCCGCCATGGTTGTGGATAGATTTGGTCGTAGGCTTTCGATGGCGTCCATGCTATTCACTAGCTGTGTTTTCTTATTCCCACTAGTGTTCTCCCGGACAGAGTTATTGACTAGAATATCCCTTTTTGGTGCCCGTCTTTGTATCTCCGCCAGCTTCACTATTATATACATATATGCTCCAGAGGTGGGTACAGTTCTACGACATGTTTTCCATCGCTCAGCTCAGATTTACCCAACCACTGTCAGATTATACATCTTGATAATCATTTTTTTCTTTTGCACTAATGTTTTTCTTACGCCTGTCTTTTGTCCAGATTTACCCAACCACTGTCAGATCAACAGGCATTGGTATCGCAAGCTCGGTAGGTAGAATCGGGGGCATCCTCTGCCCGCTTGTCGCGGTCGCCATGGTGCACAGCTGCCATCAGACGACGGCGATCCTCCTATTTGAGGTTGTAGTCTTCCTCTCGGGCTTGGCTGTCTCGTTCTTTCCTTTCGAGACAAAGGGGTGTAAACTCAACGATACCGAGGTGAATATGGGCTGATGGGGTGGTTGTATACAGTGGCAAATTTTGTGATGGGAATGAGGAGACTTATAAATTGGATATTATCTACACAATGTACACGATGAATTTTACCCATTAGAATTAATAAATCTGCCGATGAGGCTGTTGCTCTTCGTGCTTGCTACTACGGCAATGGTTGCCTCCCTGATTTGTCGCGCTCTGCTTCCGTCAGGCGTCAACCATCCATCCAATGACACGAAGTCGTCCTCTTGGGAAACATGATGTCTTATCGAAACAAGAAATAAATTTCACTTCAAAAAGCTATTAACCCATATTCGGAAATAGAACTGAGCTACCGCTATAGCGATTTAGGATCTGGAACTTAAGCTGAACTGTTAGAGTTGATGTCTCATTATAGGTCCTTATTACATGAGTCTTATTAGCATTACATTGTGACACCGGGTCCATTCGCCACCCGCTGTGCGACGCGTCGTGCCTGGTGCTCCAGTACGTGGATGACACTTTTATCATGATAAGAGGCGCCCTGGACGACGTGTGCACGCTCAAGCGCATTCTGGACAAGTTTGGGCAGGCCACTGGGCTTGTGATCAAACACCAGTTACCACTGGGCTTGCACCCGGTGACACTGACGCCATGGCCGTGGCCCTGGGCTGCCCAATCTCCAGCTTCCCCAGCCTTACCTGGGTCTCCCTACTCGCCAGCTAGCCAGGTCGCACGTTTCAGATTTCCTCCCGCTGATCAATAAGAGCAACAAATTCTTTGCTCGATGGAAAGGCAGACTGCTCACTTCAAGCGGCCGTCTCACACATGAGCTCCCTCCCTCTCCATAAGACCGTCATTACTGCGATTGACTGACGGCGCCGCACATTTATCTGGACTGGTGAGGAGAAATGCTCGGACGCACCCTGCCTCATTGCCTGGGACAAGGCCATGCTGGCGCATCTCGTAGGTGGCCTCGGCGTCAAGAATCTCGAGACGCAGAATCACTACCTCCTCATCTCCACTTTCAGGGGTGCAAATGCAGTGGCGAGTCTAGGATTGAAGATGAGGGTGGGCCAAATTTTTTTTCCGCCACACAACAAATTGAGATCAACATTAATAGTCTAAAATTTAGATTAAAAGTCATACTGTTAAGTCAAATTGAGATCAACATTAATAGTCTAAAACACGTGGTAAGCGTGGCTCTTGCACGACATCGGCAGTGACATTTGGGGCAGCATTGGGTTGGGTCGTTCACTTGCCGCATCGTCATTGATGAGCTCGAGCCCTATCGCTTCCTCACTAGAGTCTGTGTCCACAACAACACCTCCACCTCCTTTTGGTATGATGACTGGCTAGGCTCCGGTCCCTTGCCAGCGAGTACCCGACCCTCTTCAGCCATGTCACTCACCCCTAAACTTCGGTAGCCACCACCCTCACCCCTATCTTCTCCCTTCCTCTCCAACCCCGCCTATCCAGGGTCGCTGTGCACGACATGATGGAACTTAGCAACTGCATTGCAATGGTCCTGCTTGACGGTGAGGCCGACAAACAGGTCTTCATCTGGGGGTCGACCGCCTACTCCTCGTGAGCTGCCTACGGGCGCCTTACTGAAACCGGTATCGACGACCCAAGCGGCTGCGCAATCTGGGAGACTCGAGTACCGACCAAGGTGAAGTTCTTCGCGTGGCTCCTCTAACTCGACCGCTTGAGTACGCGCTCCAATCTGCTCCAGAAGCATTGCATCCAACCTGAGGAAGTCTTCTGCCCCACTGCCCTAACATTGCTGAAGATGGCCACCACTTGTTCTACAGCTGCCCAACGACCGCTGACACCTGGAGACGGCTCAACATCGACGTTGAGCAGGCTTCGGTAACCTGCCCGTGGGCCATGTTCACTCCTCCGCCTCTAGCAACAGACGTCCACAACGACATCACTCTCGCGATCCTTTGGCATATTTTGACTATGCGAAACAACAAGGCGTTCAACGCCAAGGACGACGACACGACTACCATCCTCCTCACTCTGGCCTCCGACCATGAATTTCGGCGCTTCCGATACAAAGACACCCGGCGGTGCTAGCACATTGATATCTGGCGTGATCACATCGCCACTGCGGTTGCGCCCGCCGTACCCTTTCCCTGATGTACCTCTCCCGATCTCTCCTGCTGTTGCTAGCTTATCCATGATGTAAATGAAAGCTCCTGTGTGAGCTACAACCACGCCCCCTTTGGTAGGGCTTGTATGTTCTAAACGCTGGTTCACTAGCGCACTTCGCTCTCTTAGCATATTATCATTCATATTAGTTGTTTTCAACACACCTAATGATTTGGTATATATCGTGTTTGCCTAAATGGCAAAGTGGATGTGACAAAACAAAAGCAACAAACTTAATCTGAAATCAAACTTAATGTGTGCTCATTTCTTTCAGAAATTTGAGTGTCCTTTGTCTACAAAACATGCAACTCAGAGTCATTTTCTTTTTATAGTCAAGTTTTGGAAGGAGGAAACATGTCAGCAACTAGCAAGAAAATAGTAAATTTGCTATAATTTCTATTAGCCAACATTTCGGTACAAATATATTGTTGTCAGAGCTATATGCAATTTTTTCACCAATATGATCATTTGAGTAATACAATATGTTGTTTTGGGCTTCTAGAGGTAGTGTTTATTTGAGGCTAGAGGATGCAAAACAGGAAGCTGTGATTGGTTCGATTGGATTTCAATTGTAAAGTATTCATGCTTGTCAAAACAAATATTTTTATTGCCTTTTATTTATTTGATAATATCACCGTAGCTTTAGCACGGACAATTATACTAGTCGTCGCTAAGAACATTATAGAGTCCTATATAATCTTTGGGTGTACGCTTAACATTTTGTTATTGTTTCACATAGAACTGAAGTGAACTCTAAAAACTTCAATGAGTATGACAATTATTCAGGTAGCAAATTTCCTAGATCCTTAACCATAATTCAAAATCCTTTCTAGATGGTCTTCTTTTTTTTTTTGTGTAAGAGCTCAATCATATGTAAACCTGACTATTTTAATAATACATGCTAGACTTGAATACTTTTAGTATAAAATAGAGTATTTTATGTTCTGCACACATCAAATTTATTTTTAAGATAAATAATAAGGAACCTCACACACCAACGTCGACATGGATCCACGCGTGAAGGAGAGCAGGAGCTATAGCGACAACGTGTAATTGTCACCGCAGTGTTGGATCTCCATATTATTTGTGATGACTTCGATATGCAGTCAAAAGATTCTAGCGACTATTGATCATGCATTATGATGAGTTGACGATTTAACTACAAAGGATGATAAATTAGACAATTGTCTAACTGAAAAGTAGGACAATATTTCCGTTTGGAGAGCTGGAACTTTCAGAGTGTACCCATCCAACTCTATAACTCTATAACTTGTGACCTCCCCTAGCTATGAGCATCCTTATCCAATTCCTAATCTTTAGCAATGAGCTTGTAGATCCAAACAACAAGCCATGGAGGTTCCATGAACGGGTGTCTGGTCGGATGGGCATGTGCCCCTATGTGCCACTTCTCATCTACCCACTAGCCTCACTAGCATGAATGGACCAGAAGTATTGTGTTGCCTCTTCCTTGAAGAGAGCTGATGAACCTCGTCCTGCCATGAACTTGACCATGAGGAAATCAAAAATCAATTTTTATATCATTAGTTCACTCATTCCACTCCGTCAACAACACTCAATTGCAATCTGCATTAACTTTGGTATGATTCATTCTTAATCAAGCAACTATTTAGTACTTTCATAACTTTAATGCAACAATTTTGTACACACGAATATAAAAACATAAAGAAAAAAAAGGCAATATGTAGATGATGATTGTCGGGGATTGATATTGGGTCCACCAAGCCAAACAATTAAGATAAAAGGCTCATGTAGGAAAGGCCCACAAGAAGAAAAACCCGTAGAGAGCCGCACAACGGCCTAGCCACAGCTACAGGTTTCCGATCCGCTCGATCCCGACAGACTGGGGTCGGGAGCAATGCTAGGATCCCGTCCCATCCGACCTCGTCAGTTAAGACTCGGGCGAGCCGAAGAGATGAGGCTCGCGATGCCCCATGGTACAACTAATTAAATGAGCCAGCCAACTCCCACCGCATGCCTGTCCACGATGACAGTCAAAATGACTTGACGAGTTCACCCGTTTCATGTTCCCCAACATCACCTACATCATCCTAATATTTGTTACCAAGCCTGTGTGATTTTTAAATTTCTAAAACTTTCTGTTTTTAAAAAAATATATTCTAGAACTCTTCCTTTCAAAATACTATATATTAATGTACAAAGTCCGTGTAGGCATCGGTTTACTTCTCTCCTCATCTTGCATTGGCCACATAGATCTAGTAGCTATTGGAAGTCTAATTTAATTTTTCAATGCCCTAGCTAGATTAGTACCTTTTTTTACTAAAATGTTTCATCATTACACTGGAAAGCAAATGCTGAACATAATAGGCTACAGATGTAAGAGAGTTGTAATCAAGAGAATAATGATTCTATATTATTGACTGATGGAGACATGACATATTTATATCCGACCAACAGGTGGGTGACGCGTCCGTTCGGGAGAGTCGGTGCCCGTACGGACGCGCCTCCTGGGGTGGTCGGTTCCCCAATATGTGTCTTCTTGAATGGATGCCTCCCCAATTGGGGCTTCTACAATATTCCACTAATTACATAATTAACTTTATATAATTGATCATTAATCACTAATAATGTTTTTTTCACAACACTCCCCCTTGATCAATTATATCTTGTAATTTGTAGTGTGGTTGCTCCTCCAAAAACCCTGTGGAAAAAATATGAGGAGAATGTGTAATGAAGTCTCCCTAAACCTTGTTAGAAATTAAGGAGGACTTATGTGTAAAACTCCCTAAAAACTTTATCAGTAAAAATAGGGAAATAATGATATGCCATGAAAAACTCCCCCTTTTAAAGCCATATAGGAAAAATGAGGAGAACATTTGATATGACATATGTGAATGCTTGCAACACTTATATTGCCTCATTAAAACCTGTGACATGAGGAAAAACCTTGATAGGAAAAACTCATCAGGAAAAAGAGTGCAATGTTCATGATTTGAATACTACGGTTAGGTTATATAATAAGAATTTACTCTCGTGATCTTTGCAAATCTTTTAGTCGTCTCATACCAATTCCATGAACGTATTTCTGGAATAATGTTTTTGGTAGAGACTTAGTGAATAAATCTGCAAGATTGTCACATGATTTTGTTTGCAAGATATCTATTTCCCCACTTTTCTATAGCTTGTGTGGGTAAAATAATTTAGGAGAAATATGTTTTGTGATATTCTTCTTTATATAACATGTAGTCATTTGTGCAATACAAGCTAAATTATCTTTATAGATAATTATTGGTTCCGTGATGGGACCAATACATCTGACTATTGTATGTGATTTATCATTCTACGAAGCCATACACATTCACGTGATGCTTCCTATAATGCAATTATCTCAGAATGATTTGTGGATGTGGCTACTAAGGTTTGTTTTGATAACTTTCATGAAATAGTTGTTCTACCATGTAAAAATACAAATCCTATCTGTGATCTGGCTTTGTGGGGGATCAGATAGATAGCCAACATCAGTATATCCAATTATGGTTTTATCTTGATTAAATATGTAGAATAAACCAACATCTTTTGTGCCTTGGAGATATCGAGAAGATATTTTTAACTCCCGCCCAATGGCGTTTTGTTGGAGCTGCGGTGTCTAGCTTGTAAATTTACTGCAAATGCAATGTCGGGCCTTGTGCTCTTTGCAATATATATTAGCTCTCCAATGGCACTGAGATATGGAACTTCAGGTCCCAATAACTCTTCATTTTAGTCCCAAGGTCTGAATTGATCTTTATTCATATCAAGGGCTCGAACAACCATAGGTGTTTCGGAAGGATAAGATTTATCCATATTGAATTTATCCGATATTTTCTGAATGTATGCAGACTGGTGTATTAGTATCCCTGTAGGGAGGTGCTCAAGTTGAAGACCCAATCAAAATGGTTTTATCCAAATCTTTCATCTCGAATTCCATCTTAAGATGACTGCATGTTTCATCAATATCTTGCTTATTGCCTATGATATTGAGATCATCAACATACACTAAAATTATACAAAATCTAGTTGTTGATTTCTTAATGAAAACACATGGACAATCATCAAGGAATTCCTTTAGTCGGTTGTACCACATTCTTCCCGATTGCTTTAAGCCGTAGAGTGACTTTTGAAGCTTTACACAATACATGTTACGATTTTGATTCTGATTCGGAATTTTTAGCCCTTCAAGAACTTTCATATAGATATTAGATATCCAAATCTAGTGAACCATATAAATATGTAGTCACAACATCCATGAGGTGCATGGATAGACCTTTCTGTACTGCTAATGATATTAAATATCAGAATGTTATACCATTCATAACTGGAGAATATGTTTAATAGAAATTGATGCCGAGTCTCTACATGAACCCTTGTGCTACAAGTCTCACTTTATATCTCACCGCCTCATTGTTTTCATTCCTTTTATAGACGAAAACCCATTTTGATCCCACAGGGAATATATTTCGAGGAGTATGCATTACTATGGTAAATACCTCTCGGTTCTTAAGCGAGAGCAATTCGCCTCGATTGCTTCCTTTGATTTGGCCCAGTCCAGCGTTTGATGCACTCTGCCATGGTCTTAGGTTCTAGCTCCGGTTGAAGGTCACTTGCAATTTTGGAAGAAAAATGAATGTCGACATTGTAGTGTTTTTGTTAAATGATTCTCCAGAATCAATGTAATTGGTGGAAATTTCTTTTACCCCCTTCAAACTCTTCGTGTTCTCCCATAACGATTGAGTTAGGGTCTTCCGATGTCCTAGCAACTATATTTGTGTGCATATTTGTGTTGGGTATGCGATGTATCATTTGAACATCTACATTATTTGGATTTTCATTATCCAATTTGTGTCTATCAACTTGATGTTGATTTCCATGTACTTGGTTAATCTTCCTTTGTTTCCGCAGAGGCTTCGTGAAGCCTTATCCCTTGTAATCGTACTTCTCCCCCTCTTATTTTGATTTGGGAGCTGAGTGGTTTTAGTTGGTATCACCACTCTTTCTGGTACATTAACAACGTGATTGTGTGATTTTGTGACACCTTTATAGTTAGTAAATGCATCTAGCAGATTATTTACAATGTTTTACAAATTGATAATCTTTTGGACTTCACGTTCAGATTCAATAGTACGCAGATCTAAGGACAGAATACCAGTGGCTTTTCAATTTATATCCTGGCCTTCTTTTTGGTACATATTGTCTCCCCCTAATGCCGAAAAATTGTCCTCGTCGAAAATGCAATCAGCGTATCGGATCTGTAAATAAGTCCCCGGTTAGGGACACGAGGTATTTCATGATTGACGGTGATTTAGACCCACATATTTTGCCAATTTTCTTTGGGGGCCCATTGATGTACGTTGCTGTGGTGATATCGGTACGTATACAGCGCAACCGAATTTTCGCCGATGGGAAATACTTGGTTGATTTCCACGTACTAACTGCAATGAGGAAGCAGTATGATATGCAGTAAGTTTTATTTGAATCAATTCGACGACGTGTAAAACTGCATGTCCCCAACATGATGTTGGTAAATTGCAATTTTATAACAATGATCTTGTAATTAGGGTGTGTTTGGTTGGGCTGTGGGTCGTGGCAAAAGCTGTTGTGGGTCATGAGTTGTGGAAAAAGCAGCTGTGGGTTATCAGCTGTGAAAAAGCTGAAAGCCGTTTGGTAAAACAGTTGTGGCTTTTCGAAATTTACTAGCAGACCCTACTTATCATCATATATACCATCATATATACGTACATATATACATAGAAATATATATATAATACATTATATATTTATATATTTATTTATATCATATATATAATATAACATATATACATATATACACGTATATAAATATATATATATATATACACATACACATATGAATAAAAAAATATTTATACATATAAACATATATATACATATATTTATTTATTTACATGTATCTTATACATATAAACATATATATATATAAGATATATATAAATAAATAAGAAAACACACAATATTTATATAAGATATATGTATATAAATAAATAAAAGTCATATAACATATATATTACATGTATATATATACATACATATACATATGTGGTAATTTTTTCAAACTTGTGAAAGCCAAAGCCAGAAAAAGCACCTCCACACCTGCTTTAGAAATGAACTAGCAAAAAGCTGCTTTTGGCTTTGGCTTTTGTTGACAACCAACCCCTTTGGTTGGGCTACTGGCTTTTGGAAAAGCCAAAGCCAGAAAAAACCCAACCAAACACACCCTTAGTTTAATTCTCTTAATAAGAGATTCGGCTAATCCATTTTATGTATGTACATATGGCACAGAGTGCTCAACATTTATGCCTAGAGCCATACAATAATCATTGAATGCTCTTGAAGAAAATTCTGCAGCATGATCCATTCTAATTGATTTTACCCATTTTTGAGGTAATTTGCTCTTAATTTGGTAATTTGAGCAATTAGCTTTGCGAGAGCATGATTTCGAGTGGATAGTAAACATACACGTGACCATCTAGTAGATGCATCAATAAGTACCATGAAGTACCTAAATGGTCCAGTCAATAGATGTATAGGACCACAAATATCACCTTGAATGCGTTCAAGAAATTGTAGTGGTTCAGCCTTGATTTTAAGATAAGAGGGTCTTAAAATTAATTTCCTGTCGCACATGCGATGCACACAAAATCTGAAGGTTAGAGAAATTTTGTGTTTTGCATTTGATGACTAATTGAATTGCTGATAATTTTTCGCATCATCCCTATTTCAGGATGACCAAGGCGATCATGCCAAAGCTTGAAGATATCAAGATTTTGAAAAATTATCTTATATGCAAATGTTGTACGGGTTTGACGTATGTGTAGTACAATCCGAGTAGATAGAGAAGGAATTTGTTCAAGCACTTGCTTGTTGTATTCGTCGCCTTTTGTGATGAATAGAAATTCATCTTTGTTGTCATTATGTGTTTCAACATGGAAACCATTACAGCAGATATCTTTATAACTCAGTAAGGTATGAGTTGAATCGCGATACAAGAGTGCATCCTTTATTATGAGTTGTGTACCCATTGGCAAAGTTATCGCGGTTCGACCTGAGCCTACAATTATGGCATCACGACCTACGATGGTTGTGACATTGCCTTTACTCTTAGTTAGAGTTTGGAAATATTTCATTTCCCTGAGTATAATGTTAGTGGTGCCGCTATCCACTAAGCAAATTTCTTTCTCCATTTGGATTGTTCCCGTAAGATAATCTATATAATGAGTAAATCAAATATATTAAGATTTTGAACTCAATATAGATTATACAATACATACTATATTAAGTAGCATATGTCTTAATACAATCTACAATATAAATGACAACTACACCTAATTTACAATACACACATACTATTATTTAAATAATTTAAACTAAGTCTTGGGGAATATGGAGACTATATGAGGTCTCCAAACATGTCGTTGGATTGGAACTCCACGATCATGTCGTCAACATTGCCTATGTTGTCCATTTCTTGAGGGATTTTGATATCCTCTTGTTCCGCTGGAACATTCTTGGAGCAACTTGCTTCTATAGATTGACTCGTTGAAGTGAGCTTCAAACTTGTCCCCTTGAACTTGTTTGCCTTTGCCAATGGATTTTTGGTAAAGTTCAACCAAATGCTTAGCGGCATGGCCCTTCTTTGTAATGTGATTATTACAGCCACATCTTTGACAAGCTTGCGAACTGTCATTGTGTGCTTGTTTCTTGAAGTTGCCTTTACCCTTGTAAGGACCCTTGTAATTCTGCCTCTTGTTCTTGGCCCATTTTCCCTTGAAGTTTTTCTTCTTCTTCTCACCAAATTTGTTGTTATTCTAAATATTGCGATGAATTTCAGACAGTGGAGCAGCACCCACAGGGTACATTTGATTATTCTTTGTTAAGAGCTCATCATGCTTTTCTCGCTTAAAGTAGATTGTATATCAATTCAGAATACCTGGTGTACCCTCTATTACGGTATTGCTGTTGCAACAACCTGTTTGAAAGGAGAAATGTGGACAAGGTCTTTTCGATCATCTCTGCATCATCAACAGGTTGATCACAGTAGCGAAGTTTAGAACAAATCCTATGTACTGCAGAATTATATTCTGTGATGGATTTGAAGTCCATAAGACGGAGTAGTGACCACTCGCGCTTTGCTTCTGGCAAAATTACTACCTTTTGTTGCTCATACCGGTCTTTGAGTGCAACCCATCTTCTTCCATCATGTATTCATTTTTAAGATCTTGATGGAGATGATGCCGTATGAAGTGTAATGCAACATATTTGGTTGCATCAGGAACTACTTGGCCATTGAGATCAGGTTCTTGTATGGGCCCAATCCAATTCTTGGATGATAGATAGATCTTTACATTCATAGCCCATGTTGCAGATAGTTGTGATCGTCTGTTGCATGTTCATTGAAATCCTTATTGGCAATGTGAGCCATTTCCTACATGAGACAATCATGTCTGAATTAATTTACTATGGTAAATTAAATAATATGTGGTCTTGTAAATTATGCAAAATATTTGAATCAAGATGAATCTTGTAGTAATATTCAGCATGTATTTTTACAAAATAGGGAATGCAATTGCTTGTTAATATATTGTACAAATTCCTGAGGGAATAGACATTATACAATATATTATTCCTATTTTCTGAGGATTTTTGGATATATGATTTAAATATCACATCATAAAATGATCTCAACTTTTAATAATGGAGCATTGATATCATTATATGCTTTATTCCATTATTTTATGTGATCCAAAAATTCCTATTATATATGCCTTTAATTTTATTTTGCATGTCATCTACTTATAAGAAAATAGACAAGGTGTTTGTAATATGATTAATCATATATGTAAGTTTCTGTATATGTTCTAAAATATGACTAGAAAATCAAGTAAAATATTTGCGAAGACACAATTATTGTGGTAATTGAATGATAATAGCATCCTTACCTACCGCTAGGCACAGATCCAGCGAAGCCGGTGCCTCCGGGCGCGGATCCGGAATGGCCAAGGTCGGGCCGGTGCGCGGCACTGCCGGGCGCAGATCCGATGAGGCGGGTGCCATCCCGGTGCATAGTGCCGCTGGGCATGGACCCAGCGAGGCTGGGGTCAGGCTAGACCTAGCGCGCAACACCTCCGAGCGACAGTTAACAATAGGGCGGAGGCCTTAGAGGATGGCTCCCGGCGTCGGGAGCGTCGAGGGCGGAGGACCGGTCATTGCCACCGCCGAGTCATTCATCGGAGGGACGCCGCGCCTGGCTGCCATGGTTCGTGGCCCGGCCTATGGGTCAAGGCCAGTGCTTGCCGGGGAGTTGTGGAGGACCTCGCCACTGGGCCGGTCGAGCACGGCGATGCCGTTGTTGGTAGATCGGACGGCGACCGGGGCGTTCTTGCGAGCAGGGGCTCTGCTCCTGAAGGGATGGCGACCACGGGCAACACCAAGGCGACGGCCGCCATTGTGGTAGATCGGACGGCGACCGGGGCGGCCGGACTACCGACGGCCACGATGGCCGAACTGCCGGCGACTGAAGTTGCAAGGGATGTCGCGGAAGGGCTGGAGTCCCCGTTCAACGGGAACGACGAACATGATGAAAGGTAAGTTTCTGGGATTCATTCTTACCCCAGATGGATGAAGACCGACGATGATCTTCTGTGGCGGACTTCTGTTGAAGACCGGCGATGATCGTCGACGGTGGCCGATTAGCGGCGTGATTAGTGTAGAGACTAAGTGCTGATTACGTGTTAAGAGAGTTGTAATCAAAAGAATAACGATTCTATATTATTGATTGATGGAGACAGAACATATTTATATCCAACCAACAGGCGGGTGACGCGTCTGTTCGGGAGAGTCGGTGCTCGTACGGCGCACCCCCTGGGGTGGTCGGTTCCCCGATATGTGTCTTCTTGAATGAACGCCTCCCCAATAGGACCTTCTACAATATTCCATTATTAATTACATAATTAACTTAATTAATTGATCGTTAATCACTAGTAATGTGTTTCACAACAATATTTGTTGCAGACTTGGAGTCGCACCTGCACTTCTCTTCTTTCGTCGTCATCGTCTCTCAATCTCTCGTTGATGTACTAATCGAAGCAACTCTCGCATCCGTCGCAGCATCCGTCGCAGGAGCACAAGCACTCACACGTGGCTATGGCGCAGCCGCCGGGCGCCGGCACACGTGGCCACGCCACGGAGGAACTCGCCGGCGCAGTCCACGCCACGGGGCAAGAGCTCGCCAATGCAATCCGAGTGTCCGACGCGGAGCATGCGCAGCAATCAATGTCCCCGTCATCAATGTCGACGTAGCTCTGCTCCTCCACCACGTACACCGACGTCGAACCGCACGATGGTCGCTGGCATCTCCTCCCGCCGCAGCACCTGCATTTCTTCCGGTGGTCGGCGTGTCTGCCGAACAGCGCCGCTGACACAAGGGCGGCGGCGTCGTCCTTGGTGGCATCCTTGACTTTCCGCGCCCGGCGCCTGCAACGCTGGCGGATCCCCACTGCGGCGGCGGACGGCCGGAGGGGCGGGGCTGGAATCGTTTCATCGGCGGCACTCGATTTCATCGTGCTTGAACGACTGGGAGCTGCTGCTTAATTTTCTTTCAGTGGCTTCTCGTTCGTTGGATTGCTGCTTCGGTGTGGGGTGGTTTAAGCGTTCGTTCTTGGAGCTTGATCGATGCGTTCAACCATGCATGTACAACATGTCCGGGTTAAATAGAACAGGGTGATCGACCAAAACCGAGTCCGAAAGAAGCGCCCACACACTGCAGTTAATTATTGCACAGCATCCATTTCTGGAAGGAGAAACATAAATTTCCTTATTATGAGTTCCTCCTGCTACGGGTCCTCATTACTATTGCAATCGACTCGCTTTCCATCTATGGCATGTCTTCATTATTTGGTAAGGAACTAATAAGAAAAAAGCGCGTGCGTGTCGAGTCTGTGTCTAGCTACGAATCGACTCCTCTATAGCGGATACGAGAAGATCGACCACACGGAAGAATGAAGCGGATCAAGATTCCGTCCTTTGGCTGCTGGTGGAAGTCGACGACCGACGCCGTCATCGCCTGCGTGAAGAAGAAGAAGAAGAAGAAGGAGGAGGACCACGCCACGGCCGCCGCTGCTTTCGCCAACAGCTGGGACGACGACGAGGACGAAGATGCCGGCGCCATCGTCCTGAAGATGGACCTGCACTGCGCGGCGTGCGCAAGGAAGATCAAGCTCGCCGTAATGGACGTCCCAGGTAAACGAGCGCAGGACACGCCCTTCTTCGGAGTTCGGAGCATGCGCACGCGCGTCGTCTGGGGCTCTGCTTTTACTTGCTGCCTCTTCTCCTTCTTCCTTCATATCGGCTGTCGTGCAGGTGTGGCCAAGGTCGCGACGGACGTGGCGTCGAACATGGTTAGGGTGACCGGGACGGCGGACGCGGCGGTGGTGGCGATTAGCGTTCATGTCAGGACGAGGAAGTCGGTCACGATCGTCGATCAAGGCTACGCAGGAGCGTACCAGGCGTTGTCTTGAAGGCAGCAAGAAGGGCCAGAGGGGCCGATTATTTAAGTGTGTATATATACCATGCATCATCAGTGTATAACAACAAATGAACAAGAGGACGATATCAGAGAAAATGATAAAGCGAGAATCATATGGTCAGGTACATACATCTCCTCTCCCAAGTCCCACCACACATAGACCGGCCTACACACAGCCGACCGAATTAAAAAACGCTCGTCTTATCCCCTGCTACAGTTGAGAGGAGCGGAGCGAGGCGATTTCGTCCCCGCCGGCGGAGGCGGCGGTCTCCTCACTTCCGATGGCCTTCGGGTCGTCGCGAGTTGGGGAAGGCTGTCGTCCTCTTGCCGGTTGGTAGGTTAGGTCCTAGGGTCTCTAGGTTTAGGTTTCCGGCCGGCGTCGTCGGGGCGATGGCGGCGGCGTTGGTATGGAATAAGTCCTCCCTGGCTCAGCCTCGTCTTGGCGGTGCTCCACTCCGGTGCCGGCGAAGAGCCTGTGGAGGAGGGGCCCCTTCGTGAGGTCCCCGTACAGGAGTCCGTGGACGGAGGCGCGAGATCTCGGTGAGCTCTTGTGTCTTCTGTTCGTTTGTTTCGGGATTTCAGGGCGTGCTGTGGGTCTTGAGGAAGTTGGGCGGCGGATTCGAGCTCGATGGTACCTCGGCGGCGATGGTAGTCGATGGCGAGCGCGAGTCCGGGATTCGGGAAGCCTGGGGCGCGGCCCCGGTCGATGCGCGACCGCCGACGGCTACAACATCTTCGACTCCTTTCAAAGCCTTAGGGCGATGGGGCTTCTCCGGATCTACGGCGACTTGGAGGTCTTCGTTGCCGGCAGCGTCCGACGACGGCAATCTCCGGCGAAGATGGAAAGCAGAGCAGCGAAGGACCTCTTTGTAATTTCTTTTTCTGTGAGGGGCTTATCTGCAGTTTGGTCGGACCAGCTATCCCTGTATCCTTGCTGTACGTGCTGGTATTTGTACACGTCTTTGTACGTTTTCCTTATCCAGTAATACAGGCACGTTTTATCCAAAAAAAAAAAAAAAAAAAAAAAAAAAAAAAAGTCCCACCACACGTCGCTCCTGTGTCCCGCCCCCGCTCTTGCTGTGCAGCACAGCCTTCTGCCTGACCTTTGCGATAATGAAGACCAGAGCTTGTGCTAGCTTATGGATACACATTCAGAGTCCAGGCGAGTCATGTCGCTCCCCTGCACTTCCGTTGCTTCCCTTTTCCCGAGCGTGATGGCTATCAATCCTAGGTGCTATTAACGGGAACACTCACCAGGCCACGAGCAGGTTCCCTCCGCCACAACCAGTGCTTCATCCACGACTACAAATTAGTGTTGCCCCTCCTTGGCCAGGAGGACCTCATGTAGCGAGGATTTCTGCTCCTGCTTCATTCTTCGTTTGCTACAGCAAGAAGCGTCCATGTGGTGTTTGATGTAATGCCCCAGACGACAACAATATGGTAGCAAAGGAATCAGCATGGTCGGCATCAGCATCAACAACACAAGATGTGCTACATCGCCTCCCTACATTGCTCCAGATTCATCGCGTCTTTATTTAACTAGAGGTCTCAACCCAATTGCAAATGTCCGCTACGTGTTTGATAAAATTCCTGACCGGTACACCTTGCCAGAGCTGAGACATGAGGTTAGGCATCAGTGGCATCCGTTCTTCTGGTTGTGCAACATCCAGTCACTTGTCATACCGGTGGCTGCATCGAGGTAAAAAAAGTTGTTTAACAAGAAGCGGCTTTGAGCTCAGGCATGTAAATCTGATACAATTTGGTCCATCCAATTTGTTGATGTTTCAATTTACCACACTGCATAACCATGATGTATTTGTTTCAGTGCCTCGGAACAATGTGTGCTACATGCTGAGTGGTGGAGTAATATGCCGAGTCAAGAATGGCAATCTGGATGTGACTGATATTTTCATCAAATTCCATGAGCAAGCCAAAAAGGACCCCATGTTTGAAAAGGAAAAAGTCTATTTTACTCCCCCGAACAATCCACTTTGTTCAAATTACACCCCGAACAAAATCTTGGCTCACTTTACTTCCTCAAACTATTTAAGCTGGTACAATTTACTCCCTTATGCAATTTCTTTTTTATATTGCTCTGTGTGCGAGCTAAGTTTAGTGCTCAAATTTTGCACAACGATAGTTTTCATTAAACCTCCCGTTACAAAAGTATAATATACGTTTTAAACATATATCTTATAGTTTAATAGCATCAAATATCATATTAATCATACATGTCTAGAATTGTATACAAAATATTTAAGAAAAATATTGAATATTTTCATTTATATAGAGAATGGTACCATCTATCATCATGCAAAATTTGAGCTTCAAATTCAAAGCGTACAAAGAGAAATAAAAAAGAGAAATTGCATAAGGGAGTAAATTGAACCAACTTAAATTGTTTGAGGTAGTAAAGTGAGCCAAAATTTTGTTCGGGGTGTAATTTGGACAAAGTGGATTGTTCGGGGAGTAAAATGGACTTTTTCCGTTTTAAAAAGCTTGAACTTTTACTAGCAGAGGAATGTCAACGGAATACCTACTATATATAGTACTACTGGTATATGCTACAAGACCATGCGATGTTCAGTTTCTGATTATATATTTTAGAAATTAAACCTAGCTGGCCTACAAGTTGTGTACTTATCCTTCCTAACATGAAACTGAACCAATAGAAACAAAAAGATTACTAATAATTCGACAATTCCTAAGTGATCTGGTGGGCTCATCCATGAAAAAGAAGTACTTTCAGAGACTAATAAAACTAATACCTTATATCGAGTGTATTGGGATACTACTATATATTGTCAGTCAAGCAAATTATCGGAAAATACAATTAGCACACGTATTGCTAATTTGAATCCAAATTCATACCGGTGGCTGCATTGAGGTAAAAAAGTTGTTTAACAAGAAGCAACTTTGAGCTCAGGCATGTAAATCTGATACAATTTGGTCCATCCAATTTGTTGATGTTTCAATTTACTACACTGCATAACCACGATGTATTTGTTACAGTGCCTCGGAACAATGTGTGCTACATGCTGAGTGCTGGAGCAATATCCTGAGTCAAGAATGGCAAGCTGGATGTGACTGATATTTTCATCAAATTCCATGAGAAAGCCAAAAAGGATTCCAGGTTTTACAAAAGCTTGAACTTTTAGCAGAGGAATCTCAACAGAATAACTACTATATATAATACTATTGGTATATGCTGCAAGACCATGCGATGTTTAGTTTCTGATTCTATATATACTTTAGAAATTAAACCTAGCTGGCCTACAAGTTGGGTACTTATCCTTCCTTACTTGAAACTGAACAACTACAAACAAAAAGATTACTAATATTCGACAGTTCGTAAGTGATCTGGGGCTCATCCATGGAAAACAAATACTCCCTCCATTCTGGTGAAGATGTCGTTCCGACCGAGCAAATTAAACTGCGGCTAGTACAATCATCCGGTCCGAAACGACTTCAATTCCCGAACAGAGGAGTACTTTCAGAGACTAATAAAACTAAAATCATATATCGAGTGTATTGGGCTACTACTATATATTGTCAGTCAAGCAAATCTTCAGGAAATATAATTAACACATGTATTTCTAATTTCAACCCAAATACAGTTAACACAAGTTAGATTGGCAACTTCCTAACATATTCTACATATAGAAAAATTGTTTCTCAATATATTATGCATGACCAAATTCTCAAAGCAGGGTCAATGGGTTATACTAGTTGAGCAGCACATAATGAAAAATAAGCATATGATATTCGTGGAGCCTTATTTCAATATATGTAAATCTAATTGCATATCTTATAAATTAGTGTTCTTTTGTTTTATCATATAGCTATTCCTTTTTCAGGTTTGCATTTCTATTGTCAGCCGGAGCATGACAACTAGAGCAGATTTATATTGGGTAATGCACAATTGATGAGACCTGCAACTATATCCTGTGAAGTGAAGGCTCATGCAAGATTTCACATCCTCTAACAAGATTTCACATAAGCCATCTAACTTTGGTCCTCGGTTATAACGACTAATGTAGCAGTTGGCTTGTGATGGTTTATATAACACCTGTGTTGAAAATAGAAAGGAGTAATAAAGCCTTATTACCTACAAGTGCAATGTTTATGCCTTATTGCATGGAAGAAAAATGCCTTGCTGCCTGACGTGTATGCTCTACTGCTTCATCAGGTTTGCCTAGTTCCATTATTAATAAAGAAATTGCATTTTCTCAACAGCCTTATATTTAGCTTAAGTGCCTGCACCTCACAGTTTTCATTTAACTTCAATGTGCAAGGATCAACAAAACCTACCTACTTTGTACTTATTTTGACATCGATAATACAAAACTGTTTTTAGTTTTTAAAATGTCACTATTCTTGAAGGTGACTGCAACTTCTAATAAGGAGCTTGATCCATTTAAAAGTGAAAAACTATATTTGGATTATTCTAACATGTAATAATCTATCAATTATGTAGTACAAATATTATTTAGTTTTAAGAACAGACATAATTGTTATTAATGGCATACATTTTTTATCTCATCAAATCTTAGGATCTATTCCAAATAATCAAGATCATATCAACATTGTATACAATTTAATTTTAGTAAAGATGGAGATGAACTTCCTTCAAACTCTTTTGGAACAGATGTAGAATTTCCTTTTCTTATAGACATGATTTGTATAATTCAGCTATCATCATTATTTATTCAGATACCGCTCTTTATAAATTTGATATGCAAAGAAACTTGTGAATCTTCCATATAGATGTCCTAGAGTTTTGATTCGGATCTGCTAGGAATTTTAGTGGAGTATAAATTCTTTTGTACAACTGTACATTCTCCCTTTGGAACAGGTCAAGAAACCATATCTGCCTCTAAGGTGCAGACATCCGATAGCATGTGTAACTGTTAAGGACGAAAAATGTATGAATCTATGCTTGTTCTTTCACTTTTCCTATGCTACAATATGACTGAAAGCGACTGATCCTTTCAGACGACTCGCGGATTGGCGCCGGCGGACGCGGGGCGAGCGGTGTGCATGCGGGAGCTGGACGGGCACGGGGCTTGTGGAGCGGGCACGGGTTAGGCGTGTAACGGGATGTTATTTGATTTGATTTAGAGTTTGAAAACATTTATAGGGTTATATGCATTTGTATAAGATTCATTCAAAAATTTATCTTATGTATGCTTATAGAAAATATATATTTTTCATTTGTTTGCACTATTTGCACTTAACGGGTTTGATAATAGCAAACCCAAAACCCGGGTGACTGAAAGTTCGACTGAAAAATAGCAAGCCCTTGTTCTATTGTCGCTGCTAATGTATTTGAGTTGTAACAAAGTTTACATTTGGTTCTCAGCGCACAATGTTGTGAAACAAATTCTTTTCGTCTAGAAACTTAGGATAAGTCACACTTGGTGGAACTTAGGAACTATGGGGGCCAACAATTCCCTATTTTTATTATGATATTTTCAAATGTGGCTACACAATCTTTTTCTTTGGGCCATTGCAATTTCGGTTCGATGAGCTGATGGGCTATCAACATCTCTGCTTCGACATGGCGACCATCGAATCGAGAGAAAACTGTTGGGCAGAAGACTTCACCAATCACGGTACATGAACTCGACGATCAGGAGGGGAGGAGCCTGGAGACAGAGACAGAGATAATGTGCTGGGAGCAGGAGAGCATGGTGTGCGGAGAGGTAATCAGGTGAATAAGCATAGACGCGGGGTATTAGACCAGGATCGTGCATGGCAGAGGCAAACGACACGATTGTTGAGTTTGGAATAGTGCTCATTGGCGGTGGAGGAGCGCGGAGGCTGCATAAACACTCTGTTGCCACACAATAACACTGAGATGATCGACTTAAATCCACGATGCTAGGTGGGAGGTGGCAAGAATTATCACAACAAGAATGTATCACAACCATAATGTAAGACAATGGTTTTGGTCTAAAAATTTATTTTAGATAATTGTTAAAGATACTATTATGCATTTACCAACTCTTTAGGATTTAGTTTGGTGGATCCAAATTCCGAATTATGGTGATTTCATGGACGGGCATGCTAAGTACAAGGGGCATGTGCCCCTAGCCTTAAACTCTACATATCCACTAGCCTATTAAAGTGACCTTCAGTGTGGTGGATATAATTTTTTCAAATTCCATATACACAGCAATGTCTCTTTTGTGTAGTGCTTATAGCCAAACTGTGCATATTTGAGCAAGTAAAATTGGCCTTTTTGGGGGGGGGGGGGGGGACACCACTAGGGAGCTCCTGATTTGAGCAAGCTATGTGGTTACCATTGTGATGATGCGGATGGAATTCATCTTCCTGTTTATCCTTTTATTTTATTTTCTCTCTTCATTTCTCTACAAATTTGCACACTATTAGCCAATAATCGAGACCTGAGTTCATATCTCTCCTTGTGCATTGTCTAAGTACAAAAATGATATTTGTTATCTAAACCAATAGATTCAAAGCATAAAATATTTCTACAAAGCATGACGTAAGATGGCTTTTAACATCTAAAAACTAATAATCATTTCCAATAATTCTGGTTGACACAGTCAAAATATAGATTATATATTGATCACCTACAATTTAGATTATATAATCTGTAGAGAGAGGGAGAGAAAGTGAATCCTGGTGATTGATTCTTGATCATTCCTTAATTTTTATTTTCTAAAAAAAGTAAACCTCAATAATCACTATTAAATTTTCTCGATCCCGTTTTCTTCCTTGTTGGTCACTCTCATCACTTTGTGCATGCTTAATCGTCAGTATAAAGACGACCCCAGCTTGCACGTCCGAAAGCAGGCAACGATCGACGACGGCGCGTCCGAGGAGGAGGAAATAATAATGGCGCTCGTGATCCTTGCCACAGTCGTGCACTGCGAGGAGTGCGCAAAGAAGATGAAGAAAGCCGTCAAGAAAGTTACTGGTACGCCACTAGATTCATATATAGGTATGTAGGTGCGCGCTGTGGCCATGCACGTGTGCTCACTTTGTGCGTGTGCAGGGGTAGAGAGAGTGAAGGTGACCGTGGAGGCCGGGCTCGTGGCGGTGGAGGGCACCGCCGACGCGGAGGTTCTCCGGGCGCGGCTCCAGGCCAGGGTGGGGACGCCCGTCACCATCGTGAGCGTCAGCACCGGCAAAGAAGATGCTGCTCCAGCCCCACCCATCGTCCTGGAGATGAAGCTGCACTGCGACTCCTGCGCCGAGAAGGTCAAGAAGCTCGCCATGGAAATCCCAGGTGCGCGCGCCTGCCTGCACGATCGAGGACACGTAATAATTCCGTTATCTGACGCGTGTCTTCGTTGCAGGCGTGGAGTCGGTCTCGACGGACGTGAACACGCGCCGGGTGGAGGTAGTCGGGACGGCCGACGCGTCAACAGTAGCCACGACCCTCGGGATCAACACGAAGAGGTCCGTCAAGGTCATCAGCGACCCCCAGGGAACAGGATTTCCCGGGTACAAACACGACCGGTCCAAGAAGCAGGAGACAGTAGTGGCCGCCGCTACCGAAGACGGCAGCGCCTCGCCGGTGCTGGCTCCCATCAGGCTGGACCCGCGGCTGCGCATCGTCGAGCCACCGGCAGCTCCGCCTCCCTCGGCTCAGGCGTACTTCGCTGCTGCGTCGGAGGCCGCCTACTACCCGGGACCAGGAGGATGGTACAGCGCCCAGCAGAACTGGACATACCCGGCACCCGGTGGCTACTACTACGACCCGGGACAAGGAGAAGGGTACGGCACTGTTCAGGATTGGTGGTCAACGTCCTACACAGCGTCGTGGAGCCACAACCATTCCGACTATGGGCCGCCAGGAGAATGCGTGCGTGCCCAAAACCAGCACAACAACGATGAAGACAACGCCGACTCGAAATGCACCATCCAGTGATGAAGCGCTGCCCAAACAAATAATATGCCATTGCCATCGATAATTAGTTTGCCACACACAATAACAGGGCCACGGGGCCCAACAATATTAGACCTGCAGACGTCCTTTAGTTGACGTGGAGGGTAGGATATATATTTTTTTTCATTATCTGAAGTCTGAACAATAAGGTATAAAATAAAAGGAAGGTAGCTGAAGTATTAAGGGGCCTGTGTGCACCTGACAGAGTAACTATATTTCGATCAGGAATGAATGGCTATACAATTAGTTCAGAATCATTGCATTGAGCTTTCAGATCAATTGAGATGGACGCATGGTGTGAAAATCTACAACATTTAACAAAAAGGATATCATGATACTCTAATAATAAACTTCTGATCTTGTGTAAGGCTGAAATGTTGAACACGTAAGTCTTTTATCAACAATTAGACAAGAAAATGTTCATTTTGTAGAAAAATCACAATAATAATAAGAGGAATGAGATATAAAAGTACAATTTCCAAGGAATTTTCATGCCAAAACAATTCTTCTAGATAATTGATGCATCATTTATTACGAGGATATTTGAAGAAAATCACATTCTTTGAATTCTATAGATGTATTTATATGGCACTAGAACAAATTTTGCAGCGAAAAGATAGGTTTGCGACCATTTCTAGTAGGGGTGTTCAAGTCAATTTGAGTTAAACCGTTTTCACCAAACCGAATGGCTGAAGAATGAACAAAGGATGAACATATCATATCCGTCAACAACTTAGACTAGGATAATACCCACAAATTGTAGTTGGTTATGTTCGAGCCAACAAGTTCAAAATTTGAGAGAGCACTAACTTGTAAACTACGAATAAGAGAGGACAGCTATTCATCATCTCAATGTTGGAGAATTAAGCATTCCTACCACACATATAAAGGCCATTTATTTATTTATTTTCTTTTTTCTTTTGTAAATTATATAGGTTTATTTATTTTTTAGACGCAAGAAGAAAAAGGAAAAATACATTTTACCTCAGTGGGGGTCTTGGCCCAAGCTTGCACTTGCTCACGTTTTGTTACAGTGTGTTCATGATGGGCTGAAATTTCTTTGCTGAAACAAGAGAGCAAAGATTAGCAATTCAGCGTAACTGTCGGTTTGCTCTTGTCAAGACTTGAGTGTAACTTGAACATGCAAATGCAATGAAGGGAAATATTTTTGTTGAACTTAAGGCTAAATAAAGTGGAGAAGCAAGTAGCACAAAGAGCAAATTTGTGGACACTATGAAAAAATTGGGAGTAAAGAACACAAGTGTCCAATCTTCCAATCGCCAAATTGCTCGAGAATAAATTCTTCAAAAAGTTTGTCTCAATGTCACAATTTCTTGAAAAAGAGAAAAGAGTGGAGAGATACCAACAAGCAAATGAGTTGAAAAGTCAACTATACAAATGAGAAATATTTTTGTTAACACAAGAGCAAAAATCAAATGCGAAGTCAATGAAACCAAGGGAAAAAATGGAGAGAGTTTGGAATGAAGCAATATGCCCCCCCTCCTCCTCTCTCTCTCTCTCTCTCTCTCTCTCTCTCTCTCTCTCTATTGGCTTACTACCTCCCAACTACCATGGAGTAAACATAAAGGGGCATGACCAGGTCCTCTTCCAAGAATTTGATCAAAAATAGTTTCCCAAAATATTTATATCCAATTTAATTTTAAATTTTCTTTGAGTGGACAAAATGGTAGGAAATAAATCCCCACATCGAAATGATTTTTTTAAAAAACAAATGTTCAAACATACATTGTTGCAAAGAATTATGATTTTTATTTTAGCGAAAGTGCAATTTGGAAAAATCAAATATGAGATAAACACTAATTTTCTTAACCGTAAGGAGTAAGGACTCACTAATTTTAAGTCCGTTGTGCATGACATCTCTCCATTACGTTCAGCTTGACATCGTGGTGTCTGTTTCCGGAGAAGAGGCCGTAAACGACTTCTTATATCGGGGTAGTGGTTAGGTTATGGTTTGTTTGGTGATGTTTGATGACTTCTCCGCCTTGTATTTTCTTGCATCATGGTTAAGGTACGGCTGATCGCCGGTGACTTTACATCCTCTCGGGTTCACCGTATCAATAGTTATAATAGAGGAAACAATGACAGTAGCTGAGACACATTAGATTCTAATAATTCATTAACTCACTGTTGGTGCTCAAAAGAGGAAGAGAAAGTCTCCGGTGTATCGTCGATGCATTCTAAAATTTTCTCATGAGCCTCTAGCTTTTTTAAATATGGATTCATTGATTGGGCATGAACAAGATCTCTTAATGAGGGAAATTTAGAACTGAAAGCATTAAGAGATTGCTTCTATTACCTCTTTGGTGATAAGGGGTGTTGTTCCACCCTTGACCTCCGTGTGGATGACTCTTGACTCCTGCTGGTATTGTACGACATGTCCTCACGTGTTCCAGTCGGGGCATCCCCGAATATTCTAGTATTGCTGTTGACTTCACCCCTCATGTGTGAGTCTATGGCCAAAGTAGTGTCGTGCATCTTCGTCTTCACTTCGAGTGTTCATCCATGATTACGACTCTTATGACCCATTTTATACCCCCAACTCCCAAGCAAATAAATGGGTAAAATGAACCAACCAACATAGCAATTGGGCTTTAAACTAACCAATTCCACTAAAGATGAAGAAATGTGGAGAAAATAAGATGAATAATATGGTGGGCCAATTAAATACAAAAACTCAATTTATCAAAGAAAAGAAACGTGCAACCACATACGACGGATGACAAGGTATGCTAAAGAGGGCACCAACGAAAGACCAGGCTCGAGTCGGCCAACCCTCTCCCTCCCCTCCCCTAGGCTAGTGCTTTAGAGAGAGAGGCGGGGGGGGAGGTAGTGCGGGAGAATTCCACTTAGAGTGCCCATTCCTCTACACACTTGTACCTCATGACCTTTGTGAAAGAACCTTGATGTCGCCTAGAGGGGGGGGGTTGAACAGGCGAATCCTGTTTTGTCGGGAATGCAGGAAAACTTGCTCTTGTATCTATCTCAAACCAATACTCGAAGTAGTGCCTCAATAGATGTTTCTTGCAGTCACACTTAGTCCCTGCACATCACAAACAAGCACAACCGAGTAGGTCAAAGCGGAAGCATAATATGAGATAGAATTTGAACAAGAGAGGCAAACCGAACAAGATGACACAACAGTTTGTTTGCCAAAATTCGGATTCACCACGTGAATCCTACATCTCGGTTGAGGAAGCTTGAGTTGCTCAAACACCAACTCCAAGCCGGGTATCTTTCAACCACTTTCCCCGTATCCACTAGCTTGATCTTTTCCCTACCGGAGGCAAGATCACAACCTTCACAAACCGATCCTTGGCTCACCACAACTTGGGAGCTCGTGGGTAACGCCTAGCCGTCTAGGAAGCTTCCCCTCCAAGAGTAACAAATGCCACAAGATTGCTCAACGCAGCCACAAAGTGCTCAAGGCTTGGATTGCTCACAAATGCTCAAATCTCTCAACCCAACTCAAAGATTTTCACCAAATCACTCAAGTCTCACAAAGAGGTGTTGGGGAGAGCTCAATATGGTCGTTGAGATGTTCCGAGATGATTTGGAACCAGGAGCCCTCGAAAGAGGGGAGGGAGGCTATTTAAACTGTTTCGGAAAACTAGCCGTTGGACATGTCGTCCAAAACCGGTCTAACCTGTTTTTGACCAGCACATCAACTAAGCTCCACAAGGCACTACACTCACTTCTTATTTGATCTCTTCTCACCAACTTTTGTGTATAGGTTCTATACAAGGTCTGGAACACTATTACTCTCAAAGCAGAGGTAAAACCCTAGGTTTACGTAATCGGTCCGACTCTGTTTCCAAAACCGATCAAACCTGTTTTGTCGAGTCGAGCACACTAACGAGGTTGGTTTTCAAGGTTTTCCTCTCATGGCTTCTCATTTAGGATGTTGAGCACTTTCAACATTGTAGAAGCATAATGTTGCATCCCCCTTGATAGTACGGCAAACCTATACTCAAGATTAAAAGCAAATACACATTTTTCACTTCTTTAGCTTGTAGACTTGTCACTTGCCACTTTATCAATTTTGCTTCAACTTGGGGTTGTCAACACGAATAGAGATCCAATCATATCCACCTTGAGCTGATGACCATGGATTTTATCATCAAATAGACAAAGCTCCATATTATATCCATGTCATCTTTTCTTTCTTGATTTACATATAATTGACACTAGGAAATATGCAATCCTCCATGGCCTCTTTCATTCGTTGGATTCAACATCCACTTGCTCTTCTCCACCACAAGGGTTCATCGATGCCAAGCCTCTTGCTTGCCCTTCTCCAATGTATGGTCCATCGTAGCCGGGTCCTTGCTAATCCTTCATCAAACTTACCATCAAGATTGACACATTTCTTTGCATCATCCATTAGCACACCCTTGATATTCATCTTTATGTTGTATTGATTTTTCGTTGTGATGTATGTTGCTTGCTTGATATAAATCCAAGAATTAAGTCACCAATAGTCATGGTGATACTCTCATTGTCTATTGTGAGACATATCAACAAGCTTCATTTTTCTTCATGTAACACATAGTATAATATTTTCACTGTTGATTATTCATGTGCTTCGTCTTCATCACATTCTTTGTGATATGGTAGTCACGCATATACATGTGATTGTGCACCATGTTCCTTTTTCTCATTTTTCCTCACTTGTTTGTCATACACTTAAAATATTCATCTTATGGAGTCCATGATCTTATACAAATAATATCCATAAGTGTGCTTTGCAAATGATGATTCATAATGACATCACAATTAAATTCCTGCTCATCATCTCAATAGACATATTAGTCCATTAATCGTTTTGTCAATCAACTCACCAAAACCCACTAGGGGCCTAGATGCACTTTCACTTTGTGAGAGAATTCATCCATACGGTTTTCAACTCCAACACTTGTACCTCTACACTCGTTTGAACGATCATGATATACATTGGTGTGAATTCATATTAAGGAAACCAAGGTGTGCCTCCTATTCATTTATGAGCTCAGTATGCTTACTTAAGTTGATACTCAAAATAGGTTAAAACCCTAATATCAAATAAGTGTCAAGATAGACAAGTCAAACTACCTCAATGAAAGATAGGAGGTCTTAAACAAGGCAACTTAACTAATACAATCTAGAATAGATCTAAACTACCAGATAACTAGCAAGTTACGTCGATTCAAATAGAACAAGTCAAACTGTGAGAATCGGACGGACTTACCCGGTGAATCCGTGTTCCCCTCACCTAGAACCAGAGCCCCGAGACAAATAGTTGTGACGATGTGTCAAGAGTTGATTGATTGTGGTATATTTTTTCAGCACGCCTAGGTCATTATTTGTATCCCCGAGGCGATACTACATGAAGACTACAACCGATCATGTCAACGTAGTCCTATTTGGACTCCAAATTATACTTTCTAAATTAATACACGATCTTCTAATGATAAATGTGGACCCCGCTTTACACGCACACATGCACAACTCCTACTCCCACTTTCGTAGTGCCACATCAGCCACGTTGGCCTTCTTTTACTGAGAAACGGGCCACTTTTGCCTTGTTACGCACCCACGTCTTGCTCCTAGCTACTCGGGTCCACCAAGTTTGAATTTCAGTATCGGTTGAATCTTGGAGCCACCACGGTCATGCCTAATTTTTCTTGGGTATCAACACATGGCCGATAGACTTGCTAATCTTGGAGAGCCTGTCCGTGACGAGTACACTTGTCCTCATCATCCTTTGCAGCCTCAATGATCTATTCGCCTACAAGGCGGCATTGATCCAACATCAATGACCGTTTGCAAACAACAACTATAATGTTTTGATGCCTAGGGTCGGGTCTGTTTACACCTAATAGCTTTATGCGACCTTAAAACTTTTCTCAAAGATCAACACTAGTCTTTATTGCGTTCGTTTTCCTCACTCGTGCGCACCTAGGATGTCACATACTCAACCCCTTAAAAGACCGACGAAGACCCAAGCTAGGAACATCCCTCTTGTACGTTCGTGTGTCCACTGCCGAGTACATGTGACATATTGTGTGACCACATCGAGCCTACACTAGCCATGCACACCATGAACCCAAGTGTGATCCATGCGCCCGTGAAACCTCATGAGTCGGTTCCGATACCACCTATAATGTCCCTACCCCCGGGGTTGGACCCGCTTACACTTGACAACTCTATAGGACATCAAAACTTTTCTCACAGATCAATACTAATCTGTTCTGCGCACTTTCTCCTCACTAGTGCACACCCAGGAAGACCTTCCTAGTCGGTCAAACATCCCGAAATTCTATCGTTTCTGTTAAACCTTGGGCAGAATGTCACGGCAACGAGGCACTTTGCAATCTTCGCCTTGCTGAGATTACTATGAAGGACGGCCAAGCTGCTCTGGGACAAGCTTTTCCAGTCTCGGTTCCCGGAGCTCCAACTCCGCCACTGTCCACTTGTAAGCTTGGGCTGTTGGGTGCAACTGGTTAGTGTGTGATAACTTAACCCTTTCTATATGGCAAGTGTGTGTGTGTGTGAAATATTATATGGTGTGAGTTAGTCTAATTCAGTTTACTTTTATCATCTGTGTGTATGTGACACAAATGATAAAAGTCTCAATGTCCTGCTTTGGAATAGGCAAAGCCTCCATGTCCTGCTTCACAGATCACAGTGCAGCACATTCCGCACTACATATATATAACTAGTTGATAACCCGCGCGTTGTAGCGAAATTAAAAGATATTAACTTTAAATTATAATCTTGAACTAATTGTCTTAATCGATCTCTAACATTCATTCTTTATCTAAATGGTTGAAATTAATTACGATGACGTGGCGTAACGTGGATTAAGAGAAATAGTCATTAAGATATGCTAGTGGGTTGCATCTTTTATAAGTGAATATAAGTGAATTTATTACTCTAAAGCATGCGATGTTCTGTTCGGAGCGCCGTTGAAGGAATACCACACATATATATTGTACTCTACTCCAAAGCTTGCGAAGTGTAGAGTGCTATCGAGGGCTAAGCCAAAACGCAGACACATTCCTCCTGCAGTGCTAACAGAAAACCAGCTTTGATTTGTCGCCACGATGAGTGAGGAAGCGCCGCTGCTTACGCCGGCCGCCAGGAAGGTGTACCACGATGGGTGCCCTGGGTGCAAACTGGAGCGGAAGCTGGAGATGAATAAAGGGATCCCTTACCGAGAATTCTTCTTCGTCGGAGTCACCACCCTTGCCTCATGTACGTTCATGGATCTCTACTACATCTCCATGTTAGTCACAGTACATCTCGTCTAGATCTCTGCTTTCCATATGGATTCTGTCATGAGGTCGGCGTGTTTTCTTTCTTGACACATAAGTACATAACCGTACCTGAAGCATCTCACAGATTTGCTAATTTCACACTTAATTTCGGTCGCTCAACAAAGATAGCAAAGTAGTAGATTTTACATAAGGTTTCAAGGTACTAAATGGATGATAGTATTACTGTTCTTTTGGAAACTGCTTGTCAGTAACTTTTGGTATTTGATGAATAATTCATAGCTGTAGCCTGTAGGTAAATATGTGAGCTTGTTTTGGTTTTAACCGAGCACCTGACGGCAACGGCAGACAATGTCCGTTTTGCCGCCGGTGATGCTTCGGCCGTGAATTAGAGGAGAGAAGTGGAACGACGGCTTGGCCGCCCTAGTCCATCCAGCAACAAAAATGTTCAAGGGCACATCGCCTTTATAAAAGTATACATATTCTTTTATTTTTGTGATCAAAAGCATACATATATTCCATTTGTAAAAGTACACATTCCACTTTGAACGGCCATGTGGTGCGCACGCACTCATTCTGTCCACAGTTGTTGTACCGACGCTGGATATGCAGTATCGCTTCACTTTATAGAGACGAACTAGCGCTTGTGGACAAGATCGGCGTAGTGCACCAGACATTTGTACAGTTCTGAAAAAGCATTGACAGGAGATAGCTAATCCGACAGTTAATCATGGGCAGCGTTTCCCATGCTCATATTATATGTATTCTGCATATTTGGTGAAAATAAGATAAACATGTTGCAAATTTGTCAAATAAACCACTACAGATGCCAGGGAATGTTTTCGTAGTACAACAGACTATGCAGCTGCATATCAGGTTATAATGTTATATAAAATTCACAAAAAAAATTAATGTCTTAGCTGAACCACTACTACAAAAACTATTATAAAAGGCGTTCGTCACTTGAGGCAGAGTTATGGACATTGCAAAAATTAATGACTCCCGAGACGGTACCACCACTAATAATTAATTTTTAGTGACGATCATGATCCGACCAATCACTACATTACCCGTCACAATGAAATAGACTATTCTGTGACCCTGGATGTTGGAAAAGATGATGAGCCTTTACCATACAGGCCCTTGGTCCAATCTTGGTGTCAACTCGGACCCGGTTATATGCCACCAGTCGACCCCCTCCCTCCTAATATGTTCTTCTTCTCCAACATTACGCCCCCGCCTCCTCCACCTCCCGCCCGGCTCCGGCAGCGCCCCACCGCCGCCCTCGACCGTCGCTGTTGCTAACTCATCACCGTTTGACTCCCTTGCCGCATGCACCACCCACTGCCCTCCGGCCACCACGACCGAGGCGGTGCCACCGCTGCCTTGACGCACGCCCCCCCCCTCGAGCCTCCTCCATGTCCGGAGGAGGAGCCACCTCCACCCCCAAGGCAACCTGAACCCTAAACTTGACTCTACGACCAGTCGCTGACGAGCTCGAGAGGAAGAGGGAGAAGGGGGGGGAGGTCGACGGGGTGGAAGCATCGACCTGGTCGACATTCAACTTTTGCTCTGAGCATCGGGTACACGAACATCGGGTGTGTGCAGTGGCCCAGGGTAGGCAGTTAGCACACGGTGGCTGGGGCGGGGTGGATCCGGTTGTTGGCCCCTCCTCTCCGGGAAAGATCGAGTGTCGGTCGTGAGCTGGTGGCGGTGGCCTGGATCCAGGTGACTTAGTAAGATTAGGCACCTAGGCACGTCGTAGGTCCAGTGAGAAATGACCGTTGCTGCTGCTTTTTTTATTGTTTTAATAAATGATGGTTTTTGATCCACCACTAAAAAAACTACTTTTAAGGACGATGTCTCAAGGATGGACTTTGAATCCACCACTAAGGTCATTTTTGAAATAGTGAACTAGGAGTGTGCTCCCTCTGTGATGTGTAATATATAACATGTGTTTCATGGAAAAATTAATTAATTTCAGAATTTATGTAATTTTCAAATATAATTTTTAAAAGAATCAGACATATCCATTTGCACATAAATAGTGCATCCATACCAATGCCTTCTTTCATTTTAACTGCCAGTTTTGCAATGGAGTTGTAATCTAACATGTTGTTATGGTTTTCTTTCTTTTGCAGCTTTACCGATCACATTCTTGTTCCCATTTTTGTATTTCATGGTACGTCGTTCCATCATCTCTGTGAACTAATTGGCGTCTTAGGGACTCTATGAGAAGAAATGGTATCGGTAAAGCGTCATTGCAGAGCAATTGTTAGTTTTTTGTCAGATGCAATACTATGTACAAAAGAATCATTTTTACCATGATAGGGATAAACATGGAGGCATTTTCTCGGCAAATAGAAAATTTGGAGGCATTCTACCATGGCCTTGACTGAAAGCCCACTGACCTTTCTTTGAGTTGTCCACAAATCCTTTAGACCTTCACTGATTGCCAAAATTCCTAGGAATTCCAATTAATTTTCTTACTAAGTCCAAAAGCATGATATCATTCATATCTGGTCCGATGTTCTCCAGCTCGGGAATTCAGAAAATCAAACAAAGTTTTAGCCTCGAGTGCAACGCATGCAACATCAAATCTCGATATCATATTTTGACAATAGTTAAATGTATCAGTGGTCCATCAACTTATTCATCTGTGCTATTTTTTACAAGTTTGTTGTGTCATTAGATCCAAGAACTTTTATTTTGTATTATAGATCTGGAACTTGTTTGTGTGTGACATTTAGCTTCTTAAACCTTTTTCTATGCAATTGTATGTCTTTAAATGGTGCATTGTAAGTCCATATTCAATCTTGAAACTAGTTACAGCATCAAGGAGCCTGTTGAGTTCTTGAATTCGCACATAAATAGTTATAATCACCCTCCCTACAGGATGAGATCCAATATGAATATTTTTTTTAAACTTAAAAAAACAAATTTTCATCAATATTTTGAATGTGCTACGTCAATATTTATTTAGACTATGTCAATATTTTAAATATTTCATGTTCATATTTTTGGAAAAGTGTTATTTCTACTTTTTAAAAATATTAAAATGAACTATGCATTTTTAAAAAAAATCAAATTTAAGTTAACATTTTGAATGTAATATGTCAACATTTATTTATATTGAGTCAACATTTTGAATATTCCATGTCAGCGTTTTCATGAAAATATTGATTCCATTCTTTTAAATGTTGAAATAAAATTTGTTTTTAAAAAAATTAATTAATGTATTATGTTAATATTTATTTATAATGTGTCAACATTTTGAATATTCAATGTCAAAATTATTGGAGAAATGTTGATTCTACTTTTTTTAAATGTTGATATCGTATTCAAGTTGTTGGCTTTCATGGCCCAAGGTAAAGAGGTCTAATGGGCTGATCTCTCCAACGCTAAAAAAAGCACTCCATGTTGGAGGTTCCGATTCTGGACGTTGTGTTGTTTCGATGATTCTCC
The DNA here is from genome assembly GCA_031894775.1 of Chloris gayana. Taxonomy (NCBI): domain Eukaryota; kingdom Viridiplantae; phylum Streptophyta; class Magnoliopsida; order Poales; family Poaceae; genus Chloris; species Chloris gayana. The sequence goes on from JAUNZO010003696.1 coordinate 37,686, forward strand.
TTGACTCTGAATTCAATTAGTAGTGAAACTGTTGCTAGTGGAAAGGCTTTCTCCTTAGATTTCCATGCATATGTAGAACATCCAAATCCGATAACTTATACGTCCTGGACACGTCCGTTTTAGTGCGGACTGTTCCTGGACTCCGAAGCAGATTCAAAGTTGGTTTGAATTGGGACTCCATCTTGGCTTGCATGTCCTTGCTAATTCTTCACGTCCCCAAGTACTTCTCTCGTCATCTCTTTTTCTCTTTTCATGGTTCTTAATAACAATAAATTCATTAGGTAGAAAACCACTCTCAAAACTAACATATGAAGAACGTAGGAATGAGCTCAAATCTAAATTAAGTCTTTGTGCACGACCTCTAGTTATTGACATTGCAAATCCAGAGTTGGAGGAGTATTTTGCGCATCCATAGGAGTGATGTCCTCGTCACATTAACATCAACATTCACCATATCAAGGAATCTTTGATCATGGAAACAGTATTATATATTTAAAAGCCTTAAATAGTTATGGAAAATAATATTTCACAAAGATGCATCATTCATTATTAGTCAGAACGTTCTTCATCTAGTAGTACCAGCCTCTAAAATAATTTATACAACGTTATCACGCAAGACCTCTGAATGAAACTTGAAAAGCATAAACATATATAGCCTCCAATCTAGTTTAAACTAGTGGTAGGTTGTATGCACTGCTATCAACTGGTCTGGTGCTATCGTGGTACATGTGCTTATGTTTGCAAGTCAAATAATGTAATCAGTTGATATGCATTTCTGGCAGAAATAAAAAAAATGTTACAGTATCATACAATACTTCTTGATATCTTAATCAGGAACTGACTATATGCAATTGTATAACTTTTCTTTATTCTTAAGGTCCGAGACCTAAAAGTAGCAGAAAGTGAAGAAGATATCGGATTCTATGTTGGTTTTCTTGGTACGAACTCAGTCTACTCAGTTTTTAGTACACTACAAGATTCTATGTCTTTCATATAACGAAGTTCAAATCCTGACATATACTCCCTCTATCCAACAATATAAGCATTTTTGGATTTGATCAAAGTCAAACACTTTCAGTTTTTACCATCAATAAAGGAAAATTATGATGTTTGATCAAGTACAAATAGTGTTGTTAGGTTCTTTGTAAAAGAAACTATTATAGTATATATCTCTTCATATTTATAACTTTCTATTTATGTAGATAATATAAGTCAAAGTTTAAAATGTTTGACTTTGATCAAAAGCTAGAAATGCTTATATTCTTGGACGGAGGGAGTTATCTTTCTTACCTGCCTGTCCATTTGAAGTGTAGGTGCAATATACATGATTGGGAGAACAGTGTCATCAATTTTTTGGGGTCTAATTGCTGATCGGTGTGGTCGGAAGCCTGTTATTGTCTTTGCACTTTTTTCTGTGTGAGTATGACACAAACGATATTTAGTGATGGATCTGCAACATTTCATTCAAAAAACAGGATGGTAATTTATTGCTTTTTATTTATACTAGGGTTATACTTAATACATTATTTGGTGTGAGTACAACATACTCAATTGCTCTTACAACAAGACTTCTACTAGGCTTTCTAAATGGCTTACTTGCACCAATGAAGGTACTCTATGAATATATAACAGTTAAAAATCGTACTTTCTCATACTTGGGGCAACCAACCTATATATATACTTATGTTTATCTTTTTCTTTGACACAACACGGCAGGCATATTGTGTTGAAGTTTGTCGATCTGAACACCAAGCCCTTGGACTCTCAGTCGTAATTTATCATACCACTCGATCCACAAATAGATGGTTTCATTGTTCTTCATTACACGGTACAGAACATGCTCATAACAACTCTTGCTAATTCAGGTACACACAGCTTGGGGAATGGGTCTTGTGATTGGTCCTGCTCTTGGAGGCTACCTTGCGCTGGTATTCTTTTTGGGTGTTCACTAGATATATGTTTGCCATGATTAGCTCCAACGCAAGCACTCTTATGTTGAACCATACTCTCTGTTTGTCATTGTTTCAGCCAGCTGATAAGTATCCATACATCTTCTCTAAAATGTCTGCTTTCGGGAGGTATTAAATAGATATGCCATAGACCATAGTTACACTTACAATTAACATTTGCTTTTAGTTATCTGTCATATTTTTAACTTATTAAAGTGTTTTACTGCAGATTCCCATATCTTCTACCTTCTCTAGTCGTATCCCTATTTGCTGCAATTGTTCTGGTAGCATGTATTTGGCTTCCGGTATGTCAAAACATGCAACTTTGTATTTTGAAGAGTCGCCATATAAAATAAGGTTACATTTATAAATTCACTATTTAAAACATTTTTGTTATATTTTTAGTAAACTCGACCCATCGTGGAAGATTGTCTCACGATGTATTTGAGTCCTCACCTCAGTCCAGCCAAAAATTGTAATGAAAGCCTATTTGTGGCAGATCTCAACTCATGATTCGAGTCCACCCTTAGCCTCTAAACGAGCTAGGATCTGCCCCGTGGGATAGTTCATCTTATCTGCATGATCAAGGGAATCAATGAGTGACATTTCTTATCCTAGTCTGAAAATTTGCTCTCACAATGGTTTCTGGGAATCTACAAAGAGTTTTAACCACTATATTAACATCCGTTTGTATTTTTTATTATACTTCAGAAATAGCTGTGTAACAAATATGATAAAAATAAGTCTTCCATGGGATTTAATATTGTAACTAATGTGTTTAAAACCAAGAGGTACCATCAAAGATGAGTCTATAAATTCTATAATTTCTTGAATATCTGAAATTGACTCAGCGTATTAAGTGGGTGGTTTGATTGCCATCAAAGATGAGTCTATAAATTCTATAATTTCTTGAATATCTGAAATTGACTCAACGTATTAAGTGGGTGGTTTGATTGCTCTATGTTTGGCCCTGACAGAAAATACTAATTCTGTCAGGTGTGTAAGTGCTCTTATACTAAGGGTGTGTCTGCTAATGGCACAATAAGCAATAAGTTATGCCAAATAGGTTGGTTCCAAAAGTGTTTATAGCAATAACCAGCTATATAAGTATGCATAAGCAGTTTCAGAAAAATTGAATTAATAGTTTTGGCAGGCAACTTGGCTGCTTACGCTGCAATAAGAAATATAAGTACAATAATCAATTTTGACATATAAACATAAGCATTAACAATTTGGTGTAGAAGTATAAGTCCCGCTAAACTCATCCAAAGTGCAAATGTAATATAAAATATTCGAAGATGAGGTGCTATTATATACTAAGAACTCTGTTCCACCAGTGTATGTATTCAATAACTATAGATGCCCTGTAATATGCAGCTTGATTGTTCTTCTAACAACCATGTTTTTACATTGAACGGCAGGAAACTATACATAACCACAACTGTATTCAACGCAACAAGGTGAACTCAGTCAAATTGATGGGCTCACAACATACCTCTGGTTCACCTCAAAGCATGAGTTTGGTCAGGAACTGGCCATGGATTTCAGCTACGATATCATTTTCAATCTTTTGTCTTCATGATACTGCATACGGAGAGGTAACATATACTTGAATATTAGAATGATACAATAATTATATGAATAATGCCATGTTAGCTGGGAAGTACTAAGTGTTGGAACGGAACAAAAATGGAATACTTATTTTTCTCATGTATGTTACAATACTAAATTCCATGGAAGGCTAATAAATAAATTACCTAGTGACAACTAATAACACGACATATTGACCTGGACATCGGAAGCGGATGGAACAGCTTGAAGAAGAAGAAGACGACGATGTATCGACGTGTCTATTCATTATTGGTATACAATTGAGTTAATACCTTATTTCCCCCCAAACTAAGTTGTTATCCCTTATTTTTCCCCGCTAGATTCAAGTTCCCTCCTATGCCCAAAACTTAACAATAGATCCCTTATTTACCCTTTTGCTGTTAACAGAAAATACTAATTCTGTGGGTGGTTTTAGTTGTATTATATTGCTCATTTGCCCTTTTTTGTTTAGGGGCAAATAAGGAATAATGCATTGATGGGTAAAATTGGTAAAGCAAGAGGAAGTTAACAGCAAAAGGGCAAATAAGGGATCTATTCTTAAGTTTTGGGTATAGAAGGGAAGTTGAATTTGGTGGGGGCAAATAAGGGATAGCAACTTAGTTTGGGGGCAAATAAGGGATTAACTCTACCAAATTTGATAGATTTGACTGAAGAAAATCTGTTGACAGACAAAAAGATGGTTCCATTAAGGCCAGTCTCGGTAGGGGTTTCATCAGTATTAATAAATGAGGTGTCACATCAGCAAAAGAGATGACGTGACGTAACAATTAATATGAAACTGAGCAAATGGGTTTCATAGAGATAAAACTGATATTAGTGTAAAATTGATAATATCAGTGTGTTTTACAACGAAAGGAAATGATGTGAAATAAGTCCCTCTATGGTTCCTAGTTCATCAACAAATGGCATGGTGAAAGTTATCTAAGAGTTACACAACACTTAAGTTAATTGAAAGCCCGTACAAGAAATTGATCAATGTGTTGAATTTTATTTCTTCTAACCGTAATTTCAATAAACTTATTTTTTTATTATTAACTTTTGACACAAGATTATCCCATTATGGGCTGTGAGTGATGTGAAGCATGGAGGTCTTGGCTTCTCATCAGATGATGTAGGACAGGTCCTTGCCGTTGCAGGTATGATTCCAGTTGCAACACGGTTTTACAAAATTTCTATCCCTCAATGCTAATATTTTGTGTTCAATTTAGCAATTTTGGTGCAAATTCAAGTTAAGGCTGCTAGGAATCCTTGTTTAATTTAGTGTTCAATTTTCTTATACAGATACCAGAAAATGAGTCATGAGTCCCATTTTTATCATATTTAAGTCATTTGCATGTAAATCCATTCGCATAAGGGGCTATTTCCTTTGGTGTCAGCTTGCCAGCCAAACAACAACCGCTACTATAAAATAGATTTGTAGTGGTATAACCATAAAATTTTTAGTAGCGAGTGCCTTAGAGGGTGGCGATCATGACGCCCGCAACTGCAAAGGAAATTTCAGTGACGGTCGACGCCCGTGACTGGAAGTTGGGAACCATTTCTAGTCGTAGACCTCTCAAGAACCCAGCATTGCATGGAGAACGGTTGAGGTCATCAGATAGCGGACTAGCTGGAGATGGCAGATATATTTCCACAGGTAGGTGCGGCAGCACGCGCTAACGTACGGCCAACATGACTGTTCTCTTTTCCTCAGGTTGCGGAGAACAAGCAGGCAAACATCACTTTGTAGGCCCTACCAATTCAACAGTTCGATTCGTGCGTTGAGTTCCCGAAACGCACCAAAATGCCGTGCGTTAAGATTCTCACTCCCTGCCAGAATCCTAACATTCGTGTTCCTGTCCAAACAAGCTTGCCAGGTCTACCACAGCTATCAGTTCTATCCCATTGGCGCGCTATGACGAACTTGAGCTCCGCCAAAAAGGACCGTGTAGCACAACAATCGTAATATAGATAGTGATGTCTTATGTGCCTTAGTAGTTAGGAACTATACACTGATTTTCCCATGACATTATAATGTGACTAACCATATTTTACCTCCATTTTCAGGAGCAAGCCTTCTAGTATATCAACTTTTCTTTTATCAATGGGTCGATAAAGTTCTCGGGACAGTGAATTCATCACGTATTGCTGCTGTGAGTTTCCGTTAATATAATTAGAGTCTGCTATGTATTATAGTTCATCACACATAAGTCCATCTTGATAATGCAGGTTCTATCTTCACTAATCGTTGTAGCTAATCCATTCATGGCCAATCTTAAAGGACTCAAACTTTATCTGGCTCTTTACCCTGCACTCATGGCAAAGAATATCCTTTCAGTAAGAACTTACTTTTTTCTCAAATATTGTTAAATTCTAAAGTAACAAGGTTCTGTTTAGAAGTATTATTATAAAACAACTAAAGCTATATTTTAGTTCTCTGAGTACAACCTTCGGTCCAAACATTACAAGGTATATTGCATTCTGAGCAATCCAATTTACGACATTCCATTTACTAACAAGGATTTCAAGTGTGTTGTAAAAACTAGACAGAAATCATTGCAAACTAAGTGAAGATCATATTGCAATGACCGATGTCTGTCAGAAGAACCCAACTAGGAACATTGCAATTTTATGACACTAATAAATCATCGTAAAAAGGAATTTTCATCGCTAGATGTAAACAAAAGATACTTATATGTAACTTTCCCTACGTGTCTCTATGATAAACGAAATGGAAGACATGAACAAAGCATATAGTTGGTATGACGGGATATTCTTCTTTCTCGATGGAACTACCTTTCATCGTAACAAATAGAAATGTTAAAATAGTTCACTTCAAACGTTGGATAATACTTTGAAAATAGTGAACCTATTCATTCGATATGTCAAATGGACAAAAGTTATAATTTAATAGGTAATTAAAATAATATAGTTGAAAACAAAATTTAGAAAAATATGAAATAGGTCATGGCGCACAATATGAAATGAGCCTGGAAAACAGCCCTGGCCCATACACACTTCAGATTGACATGCAAAATTTTGACAATTTGAGTCTAGATAGTAACATAATAATATAATGTCATAAATTTATGATGAAGTAATGACTCGATCGGCCAGGGGGTAGTCCCCCCGGGACGTTTCATTACTAGAAGAATGGCCATCTCACGCCGACCGAGAAAATTCCCGAACCCCCTCCCCACCTGACATGAGGACCCTCGACCATGTGAGATCCTAGGCCGGGGCACCGTGGCCACCGCACAGCTTCCAGGTGCATAGGTGGGGTCTTAGACTCATGCTTTGGCTTTGGGGAGAGGCGAGGGAATTTTTTAACCCCAGGCTGAAATCCGTCCCCCCTGGGGATCGAACCTGCAACCTGAGGAGGTGCTACTGAGCCCCCAACCACTCGGCTGGAGAACCGTTCGCATGAAGTAATGACCCTCTCAGAACAATTTATGATGAACATATTTTCTCGCATTACTGTCACAAAGTCTATTAGTAATTCAAATTACCTGTCACACTGTGACTCCAACTTGTTTTTATCTCACCTGTGTATCTTCAAATGTCATTCACTAATTGAAACTAACAAGACACAGATGCCTTTGTAACGATTATGATCAAACTTCAAGAGTTTTCTTCCCTTCGTGTCTATCTAAATATTATTATACAATCTTGTACAGACAACAATTGGTACGGGGCTCTGCCTTCTGCAGAATAATGCCGTGGTACGTGAAAATTAGGATCAAAGTTTCATGTTTTCATGACTAAGAGAATTTCATAGGACAATGATGCATTTTGCTGATTACTTACATCACAGCCACAAGAACAGAGAGGTGTTGCAAATGGTATATCAACGACTGCAATGTCGTTTTTCAAGGCTGTTGCTCCAATTGGAGGAGGTGCTCTGTAAGTCTAATAAACATTAGTTATTTGCAAAGCTAAAATATTTTTGTGGACGTCTCTAAAGTAAAGATTTACGGGCGTCGCTGAATAGTATGTAAAGTAGGATGTGGATTTTCACATCACAGTACTTAAATGCATGTGGAACGAAATGTTCTATTGTCTGTAATGTCAGACCCGTAGTGAAGTTTGCATAATGAATCTCTGTTATATACTATCAAGCAATACTGAACTCTGTTTACTTCTTGTAAAAAAAAAACAGATTCTCGTGGGCTCAGAAACATGCGGACATATCCTTCATCTCAGGTTTCATTTACCGCCTTTTAAATATTGACATTTCAAGAGCATTGTGACTATTTTATATATTCCAGTTAAATTATTCCTGAATGCAAGCTACCAGCTGAAGGCGGCGTCACATTTGCATTTGCATTTTTAATAGTATTTGCTATTGATTTTCGAACTGTATTTATGTTTTAACTTGGTTAATTCCCTACAGGTGACCAAGTGATGTTCCTCGTGCTAAATCTGGTGTTGTTTCTCGGACTGCTAACAACATATAAACCTTTTCTCGTCACTGCTGCAAATAATGAAAGTGTGTAGCCTGAGGAAGATTGTTTCTTAGATTGCGATCCCATAGTCGAAGCCTCTTCTGCTTGCTTCCTGCCAGTATATATAGGGGGAAAGAAAATGCTTTCTCAAACTTCTACTTCATGGTTATCGAAGCAATAACTCTCAGAAACATTTATACATATGAATCACATGAACGAAAAAAAGATGTACAAATCTCGGGGGCTCTATAATAAAATATATGGATCAGAGGGCCAATACATGCGAAATGGTCTTGTTCCACAGTTACAAATACATATGAGCTCATATACACAATATTTTCTTGAAAATAATTCAAAATTACTCATCCGACCCAAAGTGTGACTTACTCATCCGACCCAAAGTGTGACTTGAGTTTGGATAACTACCGTAACTGCAAAAATCATTGAATTAGACCCTATCATTCATAAAACCTGATGACATTACACTTGTAATGTAAGAAAACATATATGGTACAATAGCTGGATAAAGGAAACCAGCTACCACTCCACTCGTGTGGTCCGGTTAAAATATGCGACCGAACTCATTGTGCTCTCTTAAGAATGGAACTCGACGCATCATTCTCTCCCACACTCGTATGCCAGCGGCAGTTTATGTGCATGCAGCGCGGCGAGGCAGTGGACATGACGGGTGGTGCATAAAAGTGTGCTTCAATAAATTTTAGACTTAGCCAATAAAAATGTGCTTCAATAAAATCAACGTAGCAAGCGCAAACATGTCAGAAGAAGAGTAATTCATACTAGTTCTGTTGCTCTTCCTGGTTTTCCTACGGTCTCCCTTCCCTATATTGTGGTTGAACAGGGTTAGTTTAGTTCCTGAGGCGCTATAAGTAGACGGTCACCTCAGGAGCCGTTACGCAGCGGCGGGCGCTTTGAGTTGTTTGAATTTTGGAACGTGGACCGAGAGGCCGGCAGACCAGGCCGAGGGGAAAGCCCAGCACGTGCAGCTACCGGTGGGCCTGCGTGCCCGGGCAGCGGTCTTACTTAAACCACACTCACGCCGAATCGCACGGGGTTGCATCAAGCATCCCACCAACCAGAGCCAGCAGGTCGCGCTTAATCTTTGTCACGAGAGCGAACGAATAGCCCAACAAACATTCGGTCAAACGTCCAGGCACCCAACCTGACCCGCGCAGGCAGCAGCATGCAGCACCCGGAGACAAGAATAATTAACGCGGGCCGCGAGGCCCACGCAGGGCCCGGTTCACAGGCTCTGTGGCGGCCTGACGCTGGGCCCGGTAAACGTAGTCGCTGCGTTTGATTGTTCTCAGGGCCTGTTCGTTTCCCCTATCTAATTTTTAGAGGGTCAAATTAAAGAGAATTTTATCATTTTGGAGATCTTAAATAAAGTCTCAATCTCGAAACTAATTGCAGACCCCCTATCTAATTTACGAGACGAATCCAACGAGGATAATTATAGTGTTATTAGAAGATGTTTATCTGTAGCATCACTGTAGCAAAACATAGATTAATTTGGATCATTAGATTCGTCTCGCAAATTAGAGGGGGTCGCGACATAGGTTTTGTTATTAAATTAATAAAATTACTACTAAATAGTAAGATTCTCTTTGATGTGACGATGATCTAAATTTTAGAGGTGGAAACGAACGGGGCCTCAAACAAGAAAAAACACGGACCATCGGCAGGCACGGGCAGCGCTGCGTGTCGCCGTACACACGTGGGCGCTGCTCCGGCCTCGGCGCGCGCGGGAGAAAAAATCGAAACCGACGGGCTCCTTTCCTGGCGGCGGCGTTCAAGGAAACCGAAACCTACCCCGGGCAAGCACGCAGCTGAGGCGCTGACCGAAAACGCGTCGCTGCTGTGTGGTGACGCAACGCAACGGTGCTCGTGCAGTGAGTGATCTGTCGTGCGGTGGATTAGTGGTGGCGAGGTCGTGTTTGTGGTTAGAGCGTCCCAAAGGTAGAGACAGCACTAACTCTCTACGTCATCTAAGAGCTTATTTAAGAAGTCATCTAAGAGTTTATATAAACTCTAAAGTAATAACTCGGACCCACATGTCAGTCGCTCAATAAATGTTAGAGGCTGCATCTCGAACAAGAGTTAGCAATCTTCTCTCTTCTTTTTCTCTAATAAATAATTCTAAGAGTTAGCTAAAAAGCAACCATTGGGAACGCTCTTAGTTAATCTTGTACAAATGGACGGGCGCGCGCAACTCGGCAGTTTTGTTTGTGAGTGCGCCCTCGCCTTGTTGCCTCAGACTCCAATACAAATGTGAACCGTTAGAAGGGCTCGATTACCCCGGTCGATCTCTCTTCTTTTGCCATAATAAAGTTTGTTACAAACACACGATTCAAATCGCGAATCACGAATTCTCTGCCGCACCAGGAACAGGAAGGAGGAACCACCCACGAAGCGGAGCAAGATGAGCGAAGCCGCACGCTTTGACGGGCGGCCCACGTCTTGGTCAGTCAGCGGTCAGCAGCCCAACGAGGCAGGCGGTGGAGAGACGTGATCCGACCCGTTAACCCAGGCAGTGTGGGGGGATGGGATGACGCACAATCTCGCTCATTCACTGCGCCCACCCACCAGCGCAGTCCGCACAGACGTCCCCTGCTATTTAACGCCGCCCCCACCCCCGCACTCCGTTCCTCCTCCCCTGATTCGCAAAACCCATCTCCCTCATCGGTTGGCAACCACCGGTTCCACTTCACACACCGCGAGTAGAGACAGAGTCGAGCCAAGGCAGGCAGAGGACGCCATGGGCGAGGAGAAGAAGGCCGGCAAGGACAACGCCGGCGGCGGCGAGAAGAAGAAGGACGCGGCGGGGCCCATCGTGCTCAAGGTCGACTTGCATTGCGCCGGGTGCGCCAGCAAGGTCCGCAAGGCCATCAAGCACGCCCCAGGTGCGTACCGTTTCCTCCACCTCTTTCACCGCCGGGCGACGCGGGTTCTGACTTCCGACTCTTTTTCTTGTTAGGCGTGGAGTCGGTGGCGGCGGACATGGCGGCGGGCAAGGTGGTGGTGGCCGGCCCGGCGGACGCGGCGGAGCTCAAGGAGCGCATCGAGGCCCGGACCAAGAAGCCCGTGCAGATCGTCTCCGCCGGCGCCGGACAGCCCAAGAAGCAGGACAAGAAGGCTGATGCCGGCGGCGACAAGAAGGCCGACAAGGAGAAGGAGAAGGAGAAGGAGAAGGGCGGCGGCGGCGTCGGGGAGAAGAAGGCGGACAAGGACAAGGGCGGTGACAAGAAGGCCGCCGCCGCCGCGGACAAGCCCACCAAGGAGGACAAGAAGCCCAAGGAACCCAAAGAGGTCAGTCGTCGGTCCGTTACTCCTGACCTCTGCCGTGCATGCCGCTCGTTTCCGTTACTGCTCTCACTCTCTCTCTTCGATGCATGCGACTGAAATTTCTTCTCTTCCAATTCCAGGAGACGGTGACGCTCAAGATCCGCCTCCACTGCGACGGCTGCATCGACCGCATCAAGCGCCGCATCTCCAAGATCAAAGGTGCGTGCGCTGCTTCGCTTCCTTTCCTTTCCTCTCCTTTCCTTTCCTTTCCTCCTCGCAGCGCGTGAAGAGATTGAATTGATGACACCCGTTTTGTGTTCTGTTTCCAGGCGTCAAGAGCGTGGCGATTGACGCCGCCAAGGACCTGGTCAAGGTGACCGGCACCATGGACGCCGCCGCGCTGCCGGCCTACCTCCGGGAGAAGCTGGCCCGCCCCGTGGAGGTGGTCGCACCGGGCAAGAAGGACGGCGGCGACAAGAAGGACAAGGCCGCCGGCGACGGCGACAAGAAGGACAAGGGCGAGGAGAAGAAGGACAAGTCCGCGGCCGCCGCCGCCGCGTCCGTGGCGCCCGCGCCGCTCGCCGACGCCGGCATGTACCAGATGCCGCCGCACTACGGCGCCTACGCGCCCTTCCCCGCGCACGGCGGCGGCGGCGGCTACTACGCCGGCGCGCCGGCGCCGCCCAACCCCGGGTTCTACCCGCAGCACCACCAGTACCCGCCGCCGGCGTCGTACCCGTACGCGTCCCACCTGCACGCGCCGCAGATGTTCAGCGACGAGAACCCCAACGCCTGCTCCGTCATGTGACGCGACGGGCCCCGCTCCTGTCTGCCGCCGCCGCCGCCGCTTCATTCGCTGTATCAAACCATCCGTGGCTTGCTTGGGTTTTAGTAGCGGTTTAGGTTTAGTGTAATCATATCACCAGCTTGTAGCGTAATCAGCAGCAGCAGTGCTCCGAGATCAGTATATTCTACTGCTGCTAGAAAGACCTGTTGTAAAGCAGGGAGGCAAAGTATTCTACATGCAGTGTCGTGTAATCAATCTATCGGCCCGATCAAAATTTTGTCCCATCCCATCAGTCCCGTTGCTAATTCTGTGCGATTAGCGGTTGAATGGTTGCAATCCCCGCTAATTCTGTGCGATTAACGGCTGAATCAATGGGCGTGCCCAGGTCGACGTCGACCCCCGGTCCGCTGTCTTGTCGCCGTCTCGGTGGCGGTTAAGCCCGAAACGCGCTCCTCGTCGCCGTCGGCGCGATGTGAATGTGGTTAGCGTACGGTGTACGAACCCGGCATCCGCGCCGCGCACGGAAGTGTCGTGCGTTAACTGCTCTTGTGGTTACAGAATCATGCCAATAATGATGGGTTTAATTGCCCTTCCTTTGGATGGCCACCGGGGGTGTAAAGGTAATCTTCTTTGTCAAACAATGCGGGAGCAAAGTTTCCCTCTCGTCTCTCTCGACGGAGTATCCATACTGACGCTGACAACGACCTGATGAGCCATGGATTTTTAATTTTTTTCTTGGACCTGACGCGGATTTGAAGGGGACAGGCGGATGAGACCTTGAATATTCTAGTGTTCCTCCCGACGGTGTTCTTTTTTTCTATGTGCGGCAGCATGCTGTGGCGGCGTTGCGGCTGCAGCCGACTGCGAGTGCACGAAACCAACTCGTACTGAAACGGACTGCCATTTTATCTGCTGCCGCATTGCCGGGCTTGCCGAGTCCACGATGTCCAGCGGAGCGTAACTCTGGTTTGACAGCGGCAGGGTGAATAATTTCTTCTCCTCATGTGTCGTTTTCTTATCCCTTGACGACGAGGTTGATACAGAGCGACGACGTTGCTTTCGCTTAAAGACGCTTCACTAAAACGTCCCTCCATTGAACATTTATTAATGCCTACACCCCACCTATGCTTCCACTCTAGACCTAATAACATTAGTTCTTCCAAATCAGTCTCGAACCTCCCTTCCTGTGTGCCTACTAGATCGCCTCCATGTTGCCGTTTCCTGTTGCCGCCGCCGACACTGCTGTGCACGCGAGGGTGACGTCGTCCACGCTATTTTTGTTGCCGGAACCGTCGTCCCTGTCCGGCTGTTCCCAGGCGATACAGCAGTATCTCAGCCATCCCGTTGTTTCTCGGTAAAAGCCTCCCTAAAACACACTGTCTGTCTGTCTGTTCGCTAGGCAGTCTGCACCGTGCACGCCGCTTGTGGGAAACGAGCGAAACATCTCAAAATCTTATCTACTCGGCCCATGTGTTACCCAAGCCGCTGCAAGCGGTAACTTTTGTCGCGTGCTAGTATCCGGATGATTAGCCAATGTGCTCTGCACCTCCGGTGGCAATCATCGCTTCGACGGAGCCTATGATCACCGCCCGTGGATCGATCGCGATATATATCATCGCCGCAATCAACGTCGCCGAGACGTACTCGATGGGCACGGCTCGCTTTCAACGCGAAACCCAAATGTCTCTCGTCTGGATGCCCGTGCATCGCCATCATGAGGACGCCAACTTCTTGTCCCGACTATCCCAACGCCGGAATCATTCCGGTGCCGTGCCGCGCGCACCGGCGGCTAAACTAATCCCTCAGGCGCGGGGCTTGACGGCGGGAGCCGAGCTGGCCGGTTCGTTTGGCCGCGTCGGGCTCGCTGGTGCGACTACTAGCTAGTAGTCGATTAAAGTAAGGAACCAGGCACAAAAATAGTGACGAACCGACGGGTGCCGTGGTGTTAGTTACACTAAACAGCAATGGGGCTGTTTCAAAAAAAACAGTAATGGGGCCCGGCCGGATCGTCGGTGCAGGTGCCGCCTCGTCGCTGGTACCGGGCGATACGGGCACCGTACCGTATTTCCCAGAGATGTGTTAGGTGGGCAGGGCGTGTCAGGGTTTGAGACGCGCCCGTATGTCCAGACCCGACCCCAGGCGATGGAACTGTACCGCACCACTGCCAGTCCGCCTACCAAAGATTCCTCGACGCAGGGCTGCGCCAGCCGGCGGACAAGCGGAAGCGGCCGAGCGCAAGTTCCAACCGCGAACCACCACCCGTTTCGGCTGGCTGCTCCGACGCGGGAAGGAAGTGAGGTCACGTCCGCATGTACTCCTACTCCAGTACTACTACCACGGTGGAGGAAACCTCCTACTCCTAGTACTACAGTAGATGGGTGCGCAAAAGGAGATCGACCCGTTGGCTCGGCTTCACCACCGTTCCGCTCTGAAGAAATCCTGGGCTTCAAGTTTGAAACGCGCGCGGATTACATCAAGTGGAACGAGATTCCCGCCAAGATTAAAGGCACGCATGTACTCGTCGTCGCTGCGCTGCTGAGATCCTCTTAAAATTTCACCTACTCGCCGCCGCGGCGGCTACCCTGCCCTCGGCGTAAAAGCGAGCGGAGCGATCGGGCGGGCGTTCGTGGGACCGCAGGGAATCTGGCGGGCGCAGGACAGGGTCCGGGGGAACTTCCATCCATCCATCCATCCATGGGAGGGGAGGGGTGATCGATGGGCAATGATCAGTGTGGTGGTCGTGCCAGGGCAAGGCGACGTGCTGCTTTTGCTCGCGCCATCGGCTTTAGTCGTTGCCAATTCGAGGAAACCGCCCGAGCCAGAGGGGTGGGGACGGCGACCCTGGCAGAGGCAGCCTTTTCTCTTTGCGCGCGTGCGCCCCTTCCCTTGCCGATCCACGCTGCGCAGGGGGTTCGAATGATCATCACGGACTCGAATGACATATAGATGCTGTCGTACAATTCTCTCGGAGATGGATATCGGATGATGCCAGCAAGCAGCGGCCGGAGCGCTGCGCAGGCCGTGAATATTCCACTGCCTGTGGGAAATGTTCTCTGGTTCTTTGCGTTGCTCTGTGAACTAGTACCTGTGGGAAATGTACTATATCCTCGTTTTACTTTATAAGTATTGATCTTGTCAACTAAAATTGCATGAGCTTCTGCCAACTTTCGTTGTCGCGAGATGTATGCTCGGTGGAGCGCGTCGCTTGTGTGTACAATTGGAGTGGTGCGTACCAGTACCTGGCGGGAGTTGTTGTGCAAAGACCGGTCGATCCGGCGCCGAGTGCTGACAGATCGAGCACGGGTGGAGTTAAAACAGTTGGTACTTGCTCCAACTAAAGTGTCTAGTACTGGTACCACGTAGGCTGAACCTGCCACGATCAAAGTACTGCAAGCTGGTTGATGGACACGTTTTGTACCGCTACGACGATCAAACTACGAGTCCGGCCACGATGTAGTTCGTCCCACTCGCAACCGTAAAGCTAGCCTTGCCACGACCACTGATCATTGCCCATCGATCACCCCTCCGGGCTCCCCTCCCATGGATGGATGGTTGGATGGATGGAAGTTCCCCCTGTCCTGCGCCCGCCAGATTCCCTTCACCTGACCAGGAAACTCATGCAAATCTTACTACTCAGCAGCGCACGTGAATGCGGTTATCATCCATCCGCGGACTGGAATTGTGCTTTCTCGAGTGCCTAATACATAATATACCACCGTACTACGCTTTAAGCAGAACATCCGTCCGGTTGCCTCAACATACATCCGTCCGTACAACTAAAAATAAAAGGACTGATCTTGGCTTTGAATTGACTCTGTACTTTTCTCTCATCACGCTTTCTTTGAATTTGACTCTCCGGGCTGCGCGCTTTCTCCTCACGCTATACAGTACAGTTACGTGCGTGCGTCGTGTAGCTTTATGGCGTGGGTTGGACAGGTACGGTGCGTATACTAACCCAAGGACGACTTTCTACCTGCCTGGTGCGTTGGTTCCTTCTATACTGACCTGATTTGCGCCATACATCACGACACTGACACTGGCATAAGTTTAAGAGTACTACTAGTAGTTTCCATCTGTGACGAGCAGAAATGGCGCTAATAACGACACGTAATGAATTAGATTAAGCTACTAGAAATTATGTAGTGGTGATGATGTATTCGTTGGAGCGCAGCGAGAAGACGTTCCGTGTCCCGATGTGAACGAAGCAGGTTTCTCGATTGCTAGCTGACAGCGGCAATGGTGTCGCGGAGACAGCGACGACGCGCCAGGGAACGATCGCAGCGCGCCAACCAAACAACGCCGGGAACCACGACGCGTCCGTGATCGATGACTCCTGTCGCGGTACACATAGCAGTAGGAGCTCGTTGTTAGCGCGTCCTCGTCCATCGTCTCCCCGAATCCCCTACACTGCACTGCGCGCGCGCCTTTCCACACGACGAATCGGCGGGTGCGGCGTCGGCGTCGGCGGCGGATGGCGATTGGTTGGCGCTGTCTCTCCGGTACGGGTGTTCACTGGTTTTCCTCGTCAGCTCGGTGCGGATTCGAATCCGGCTCGAGTGAGTGATCGACGGATGAATGCCCGGGCTGGAAGATGCAGATCGCGTATCTCACCCATCACGTACAGGCTACCACCATCCTACTACGGACAGGAGCAGTGTTAACGAGCCTGATCGTCGTGCTCCTCACGGTTCACGGCAATACTGCCACCTCCACCGTTCGTTTGCAGCGACTGTGCGGCGAGACGTGGGCGCAGCTGGGAGCCAGCTGTGCGCGCGTGACGCACGCCATCAGTTTTTCTGCCAAATCTAACTAAAAAGCGGCTTTGGTTAGTGCGGGCGAGATTCCAAGGAGAACGACCTCGCCTGTTGGGACTCACGGGGATCTCTGCAACCGCTTCAGCTTGTCGCCTCAACCTTTTCTTGTTTTCCCTCCTCTTTCTCTCCAAAGGATTGTATCTTTTCGAGATCAAAGTCTGTGGCGACGGCCCCCTCAACTTGAATCACAGCTGGTGAGTGCAACTTTTCTCCCCCATTTGCCCCCTCTAAAACGGGTTCTATGAATCTGCACTTTGTATCTGTATTGCGCGCGCAGTATGGTCGGCTTACGTCTCAAACATACTACTACGATTTATTAATGTGCATGGCTAGGTCATTTTTATATTTTCACAAGAAACATATGTATTTCCTTTTCTGCAAGGTCAAAGAAAAAAGATACAAAAACAAATACGAACCACCCGCCAAAAATTGAGAGTCGCGATGCAATGGACGAAACCATCCAAGAAGAAGACCATGCCGGACATGGCCAAAATACCTGAGGTGCCGACAACTACCTCGTTTCGCCACCCAAATATGTACCCGCTCAAGCGTTGGGTGTCAATTTCCACTTGCTTCGCACCAAAGCAACAAGGAGTGTACCAGTACCAATCGTTTGCTATCTAATTAGTTATTCGTTTTCACCCCTTTAATATCGAGATAAGCTTCCGTCTAACTTGCTTCCAAAATGAACTCTATCCTGAGGCCGTCAAAGATAGCGCCAGTTCTAAAGCAGTCAAATGAATCGTCTCAGATGCTCTTTCGAAAAAAAGAGAGAAAATAGTCTCAGTCGAGCAAATAGTTTCTGATTTTCTTTTGTTTGGTTTCGAATTTCCACGAGGAAACAGGGGAGAAGAGACGAATTCGCGTTCGCGGTCAGTCCGTCGCGGTCTCTCTCGCACGCAGCAGCCTGCTTTATTTGACTTGTTGCGGGTTCACGTGCGGTGCTCCTGGGGCGTCTTCCAGAGGGCAAACCGTCATCCATCTTGTTCAAAAGAAAACAAAAAGAGCGATCCATGAACGAAATGTAAACGCCGGGTGGTTTTCCCGGCAAGAAAATTATTGCACTGAAAGCATAGACAGAAAGCGACCTATCCAGCTACTGAGCTGCTACTGTGCTACATATAGGCCTGTTTGGAGACTCTAACTCGGTTAGAGGTTAGAGTTAGTTTCATCTAATTCTAACCCTCGAACTAACTCTAACTCTTTATGTGTTTGGATCGCTAGAGTTAGATTGACAAAAAGCTACTTTTGACTCTTTTACAACCGGATTTTGTGTGGCCATCTCTTGTGTGACCTCCTCGCAAATAAGTAAAACAAATCAACTTTCGATCCAAACATTTAAAACAAGATAAATTTAATTTATCCATACAATATTTTACGTAAATATACACCATAAAAATATTTTAGTGTTAGCTCCACTTTAGTGCGCCGGATCAAGTGTGATTGGCCCTATGGTCCCACATGAACTAACCCCAATAATCAACCCTCGAAGAGGATAGTTTTTTGGTAGGTTAGATGCATCTAACCCAATCTAACCCACCCTATTTGGAGGATTGAGGTTAGAGTTGACAAAAATAACCCAATCTAACTCTAACCCATACATCCAGACAGGGCCATAAAGTGGACGTCGCATTGTGCTCGGGGTGGTTTTCCCGGATTACTGGCAAAATAACGGAGCGGAACGGAAGGCTGGCAATGAAGCTCTGGACGGCCCCGGCAGGGGAGAAACGTCAAAGAAAAAAGAAAACGTCAGCGAGCAGGTCGTCGTGTTGCCTGGGCCCGTCCTGGCCCGCTCCGGCGCCCACGCCTCCCTCGGCGAGGCAGGCAAAAGCAGGCGGCGCGACAGCCGAGGCGGAGGAGTTGGAGACGTCAGCGCAATCTCTCGGAACCGAACGCACCGCCTTGCGGGCGGGTGGATCCTTCTGATCTGCAGTTTGCAGTTGTGCTGGCGCGACCCGTTAGCCCGCTTCGTCCTTGTGGGCAAGCGGCGGCGGCGGCGGGTTCGGTCTGATCCGGTCCCGTGGTCCGGCGGCTGCTTCGACGAATGGGCGACGGCCCGACCGAGGGGCCGTACAGGCGACGTGCCGCGGATCACTACGCAGCGGTGCCATCGTGGCGTGGCGTGTTGAGCCATGCTTGCGACGGGACTCATCGGCCGTGCATGGCATCGTTGTTGGGCGCATGGCGTCGTGGTCGTGACTCGGGAGGCACGCGCATGGCCGGCACGTGGCGGGCTATAGAGCACACGCAGTTTCCGTGTTCCAGAGGGGAAAACAGAGACCTTTGAGAGCACGAAGGGAAGAAGAAACCTATGCAACGGCTGGAAAGCAGAAGAGGGATCATTCCTGAATCCTCGTCACCAGCGCAGGCGCAGCCGCCGCCGTTCACCGGTCACCAATCATCCAGTCCAGGACAGCACAGCAGCAGCAGCAGCAGCAGCACTGGATTCACTGCTCGCGCAAATCCTGCAGCGCGGCGGTACGACACCACGAGTTCGCGCTGCTGCGCTATCTTTTTCGTCGCCTGCTTTGGAGCTCATGTTGCCACTTCGAGGAAACCTGCTGGGCAGGTGAGCCAACGGGGATGGCGACAACACCCAGGAATCAGTACGTGAATGTGTGCATCTACTACTCCTGCTAGGAGAGAGTAGCTTTATTTGATCGGGAATGCGCGTGCCAGCTCCTCTGAAACTCTGCCGTTCCTTTTTCGTGCTCGCGCAGGGGTCCTTGCGTTAAAGATGCCCAATCATGCTTTCGGGAACGGGTTTGTAGTTTGTATTTGTACCACCAGGCGGAGGTATAGTGAGATATACTAGTGCTCGGTGTGGCTACAGGAGCGAGCGTGTGCAACCGATTTGCTCTCCGGTGAACACGCTTGTCACTTGATCCAAGGACCAAGGAGTACTGCTTAGGAGTAGTAGACTAGCACGACCTACTACTACTACTACTCTGAATTGTCCCTAAATTACCTGTCAAGGTCTATAACTTGTGCTCTCTTCAGCATTATTAATCGGAGGATACTAGTCATATTCTGTCCGAGCACACCAGACACGCGGCACAACGACGACCGGCGAGAAGCCCAGCAGAAACCTGCCGGGCCGGCTGGCATGGTCCTCCTCCCTCTCGCCGGGACGGGAAGCCAACAAACGCAAAAACCTTGCAGCAATTAATAAACGGAGTGTATGTGCCCGATCTCATGTGCTCGCTGCCGGCATATAATAATTCAGCTCGGATCCGAGTCATTGGCCGTGCCCCTGCAACAACGACCGCTGCTGATGCTACGCAGCCGAAGCTCACCCACACGCGTCCCTCCCCCGGTGCTACGATAAACAGGCAGTACATTGGTTATAAAGGAAAAACAGGTAGTACATCAGATCTTCCAAGATCTTCCATGTTCCATCCAATGCAAGTTGCTGCACCGTATTAACTGGCACCAACAATGTGGTGAGACGTGGCAGTGGAAGGCCCCTGATGCTCGCGACGGCACGGGTGACGGGTGTTGTTTTGCCAAGTGATCGTGTCTAGCTAAAAAGCGCCTTTTGCTAGCGAGGGCGTGCGATTTCGGGCCTCTGTTATCTGGATTCGGGATCAGCGTTCCGGAAGCGCTTCGTTCTTCGCGGCCTGATCTTCTTTTCATTTCTCCCCCTGGTGTTTGTGGGCCGTGTGGCCTGGCTTGCACCTCAATTGTCGGATTGTTGCAATTGTTTTATTCTCCAGACTCCAGAGAAGCGACGCGCACATATGCGTGTGTTTTGGATATTTTGCGTGGACCGTGGATATATATATATTGCTTTCCAACCAATTGAGATCAGGTTTGTTTCCCCACAATAATACATACAAAAGACATACTGTCAGCAGATTCATTTAATCAGAAAGAAAGTAAGAAAGGAGACGATCGGACGGGCTAAACCTACTACACCCACTGCTCGATGCATAGAACCTTGAGAGACACCGTCAAATTAAATATACGAGGTCTCGACAAAATTTGCCGGCAAACTCAAGCATGTACTACCCAACAGTAGCACGTACTCCTTTTTTACAAAATTATTATCGTCATTGACTTTTTTCGTGACGTTTGATCATTCGTTTTATATAAAATATTTCTTTAATAGAAAAGTTATATGCTATATTTCAAATTTTTTTAGTGATAAAACACATTTCGACAAAACATATGATATTTTTAAATTTTTATGAATAAGAAAAATAGTTAAATATAATAAAAAAATCAACGATAACAACAATTTAATAAGAAAGTAGTACATGCAGTCACCTGGCATTCATTGCCGCCAATTTCTACCTGCTCCACACTGATGCGACTAGAACTGATTATTTTTAAGACATCCTGTTCAATTAAGAAAACTCCCTTGCTCCTTCCACAACCAACAAGATGCTGCCGTGTTGCATCACTGATAGCGCCAAAAGCGGTGGCACATCGCCTTCAACTAAAGCAAGCAAAATATATACCTGAATCTCGTCTTGTTTTTAGCCATTTCCTAGGAGACACGGGAGAGGACGAAATTACAGGACCTGCTAATGTGCGGCCGGCCGTCCCGGAAGAAACTTACGGCCGCCCACACCGTGCTTCTTCCTCCTCTGTCTCCCCGCCGCCCTCCGGCCGCCCGTGGCCAAGGCGGCGCCCCGCTACCTAGGCGGTGCCCTCTCGCCGCCCGGTCGCCCTCGCCCCGAGCTCCTCCATGTCCGGAGGAGGAGGAAGGAGAAACCCAACACCAATCTAAACCCATAACTCGTCACTCCTCCCCTCTCACCGCCGGCAATAACCACAGAACGGCGGCGTGGCGGTGCCCCGCCGCTGCGTCGCACCGCCCGCCCCTCCCCGCGCTCTGCCACGCTTTGCCGCCCACCCTCCCCGCGCCGTTCGCTCAACTGTCCGAAGCTTCTAGGATGGCTGAGTGTAGATAGCAAATCCCGAAAATTACCTACCGGTCCATCGCAATCGATCGCCGGAGTCCTTATCTTGACACTCGTGGTTTCGTGTACATTGCTTGTGGGTGTCTTGCCGGTGGTTTCGTGTACATTGCTTGTGGGTGTCTTGCCGGTCACTAGAGAATGATATCGATGTGCACAAAGGCACGATATCGATGTGGTGGTGGTTTTACATGCACCCGGACAAAAACGAAGACGTATTTTTGCTTCCAACTTCAAGTGCCCATACTGAAAGCAACTTATTAGTAGCCGGAACCAGTCCGGTGTGAAGTTCCGTGAACCGACAACGAACACATATCATCCTTTCACCGAGTAATGCCAAAGCAACTGGTGGATTGCTCGTGCCTCGTGCTAACGCTACGGTAATGTTTTTCAAATCAAAATAATCCATTCAAATATTGAATTTCTATGCACAAACAATTGGCATACGGGACTTCCTAAAGTATGAAGTTGTATTCAGAATTTGTGCCCTGATTGGATACATAGTAGTAGCTCACCCAGGAATCCAAACAACACAACGTTAAAGAAGTTCGCGCTGGAAGAACTTAAGAAAGCATATATCAATAAGTTTTGACTCTTATTAACACACAAGATGCCGGACCGGATCTCGAACGAGTGAAATGTTCTTTTTTCCGGCTGCTGAAACGACAAGCGACTCCATCCTCTGGTATGCACACCTCCTACCTGCACTCCTGCGTCTTCCCACTCTAATCCAAAATTAGTTAAGTAGAAGGTGGAGCATATTAGGTTATGTGTTGTGTGTTGCCTAGATCAAGATCGGTTGTCCGGCTTTGCTTTGCATCAATAGTGAATCGCATTTGTGATTTATGCATTACTGCCACCACCCACACTTTGTCCACTAGGTTTTCTCTCAAAAGCTGAATATATGCATGCTCGATCCAAAGCAGCGGCGATGGCTCTCGCAGCTAAGACCATCAGCTGCCCGCTACACTGCACCTGATTAGTTAGTTGATTACAGATTGTTGTTTGCAGTTTCAGATTGACCATGGTACCATGCCATGGTAACGATAATTTCCATGAAGAAAGGTATTGACAACTGTCTTTTAATTCGATGAACCGCTACTTCTTGGTTGTGCGTCCTGGGTGTATGAATCCCAACTGTTAGCCAACAAGCTTGAGCGAAATTGCACCTCAAAAATAGGTGATAAATAGTCTCCTCTTTCAGCCATATGCATAGCTCACATGTGTAGTCCTCCAGGATCATATTTCTTCTTTCAAGAATTGCTCTTGTGTTTAATCTATCATGTAGAATTAACCAAAAAAAAAACTTGTGCTTCATTTGGCAACAAGATGCCCAGAGCCAGTGAGTGGATGGATGTACCTGCATTTGCCCCATCATTTGCTTATATGCCTTGGCAGGTGTAAGATTTCCCCAATTATATGTCCATTGGTCTGACTGCTGATCCATCATCTGTAAAGTTTGGAGCTCTTGTTGTAGTTGTTGCAACTGATCAAAGGGTTAGTAAGTCTTCTGTGTGCTTTACTCTGTCTAAGGTAATCATCTTCTTGGTGGTGAAGGAGAATAATTCTGGGTATTCCATTTTGGGCACCCTGAAGGCCCACAAGTCTTCCCAAAAGTTGACTGATTTTCCATCCTTTACAATAACTGTGCTTATACCATTATATTAGTCCAGTAGTTTCATAAAATCCCTCCACCAGAATGACCCTCTCTTTCTTTGTCTTGGTAAATATTTCCACTGTAATAGTTATCCCAAAGTAACTGTGTCCAGGGTAAAGGATGAGCTTCATTCTGTATTACTGCTGCAAAGTGATAACAGTTAGCACATTATTCCAAAATAAGTTATATGCATGCATGTCTCACGCCCAAACCTAAGACCTTAAAATCTCAGTTTACTAATATAGTGATATCCACACGACATTATTCAACAACTTTGATACATGGAGCCACATGTCCTTGAATGAAGAAAATTAGTTTACTCTGGATATAGTCTAATGAAAGAAAATGTTGGAACAACTTTGATACATGTTGGAGCCTTGGAAACTAAGTATTTTTTTCTATGTCATTTAGGTATTTGGACAAAGGCTGGAGGGTTCTTACTCTTCATGTGACCTCTTATTGCCCCCATGGCTCAAAACACACATAGTCTCCATGAAAGTCACAAGATTGTTGAAGCTCTCATATATGTTAGCATGATTGGTAAGATCAATAGGTAGTATCAATTTTATTTCATTGGTTTCATTAAGTGCTAGATATTTAACTAGTCATTCATGCTTTCCAACTGTCCAATATTTAGGTTCCTCCAAATTCAAAATAGCATCAATAAATGAGGTTACTTGTGACGATATGAATATCTCGAGCAAGCAAATCAATGCATTAGGTACAGAAAAACCGGTCCACTCTAATTGATGAAGCACGACGAAAGAGATGTGAATTACAATCAGAGATGGATTTGCTCAACCCTCCAAATGGACCTATAACAAGACCTGGTGCAAACAAGTCCAAGCAGGCTCTAATGAAGATCACATGACAAGTAATCAATGAAAGGTTAGAAGAAGTGGTGTCGAGTTCATGCAGTATGCATGATGACCTGTTCTCTAAAACTTTAGAGGTGCCACGATACGCCAGGACTTGTGAGCAGTGGCGGACCCAGGGCCCAACGACCCTGGGCACCTGCCCGGGCTCCAACCATGGAGCTAGCTCCCAACGTCGGTAAAAAAATATATTTTATTCCCTGTTTCTCACGTGAATAGTGCTAAGCAAAGTGATTAACATCAATTGATCACTAATTAATTACCAATTCTTCAATGAATCCTTTTTTACCATGCTTACATTAGTGGTTGATATATTTAGTATATAAACCTATTATGTGTTGCAACTTGCAATTGCTCGCCTAGGCTCTGCAAAATTTTTGGGTCCGCCACTGCTTGTGAGGCACTCGTAATTAGACACATTTGGAAAGAGTACCAAGTCTAGGTTAACACCTTTGAAACAGTATGTCTTTTGGAGTTCGGAATCAAGAGTTATTGCAATTTTGGTGGAATGTGTACACGGTGCACTCTATGGAGTGCGTGAATTTCAACCATTTAGCTTCTTGGTGACTGTTCAGTTTCTTCATAACCTTTCATTTTGTCATTAGTATTCACACCCATATGGGAGGGTTGTTCCTAGCCTATAAATTGCACAATGTAATCAGACCGAAGGGACAAACATCAATAAGCCAAAGTGTTGTTCTTTTTTATTGAAAGGATTATGAACTCAAGATTTGTTCTTGTTGTTCGTCGACTTATACTCGAGTGTTGGGCTTTGGTGTGGCGTCTTTTCATCCCAACTTCTGACCTATTAACCGTGAGATCCTCGAGGTTGTGTGTGTTCCTACTGTTGTTGGGTCACGCACACGATTGTTGCTGCGTTGTTCGCATCAGTTGGTAATCAGAGCTTTGACATCACGACAGGTCATCCCTTGAATTCTTGTGTCAATTTTGGATTCATTCCTATATTGCTGGGGTTGCTGCCATCTGTTGTGCAGGGGTTCCAACAAATAGTTCGTTGGATTCAGGTTGCACTGAGTTCTAGTTATCTTTTTTTTTCCTTGTTCCTAAATCCAAGTTTTCTCTATTCTCCGTTGTACTTACTCTATATTGCTCGGGTTGCTGCCATTCGTTGTGCAAGGGTTCCAGCAAATAGTTCGTTGGATTCAGGTTGCAGAGTTCTAGTTATCTTTTGTTTTCTTGATCCTAAATCTGAGGTTTATCTATTCTCTACTGTACTTACTATCTCACCTTTGATCAGAGTTACAACAACTAATCTTTTGGGTCCAGTTTGCATACCGACTTAATCATCTAGTTCTTCAGGCAACAAAAAAAAAAAAGAGAAAAACAGAAAAGAAAAAGATTTAAGAAAGTGTTTGGCTCTGTAATTTGCGAAAGAAAAAAATATTCACCGTATTTCCGACGATTTTTCGTGTTGTTCCATTGATACAGTGATACTGCTAATTACATAACTTTACCTTCTGATAGCTACAAAAAGTGAGATTAAGAGAGCTTTGACCCAATAGAATACTTTGATGCTTCTTATTTACAAGGAGCCTTATGTGGAAACTGACACCATATCAGGTTCTCTTTCTTGTGCGATACAATCTGTTTTGCAGAAGTATAAAGATGTTTTTGCTGAAGATATACCACCGGGCTTGCCACCATCTAGAGGTATTGAGCACCAAATTGACTTTATCCCTGAAGCCACCATTCCAAACCGACCAGTATATAGATGCAATCCTGATGAAACAAGAGAGATCAGAAATAAGTAATGGAGTTAATGGAGAGGGTATACGTGAGAAAGCATGAGTCCATGTGCTGTTCCGGTGCTATTTGTACCATAGAAGGATGACACGTTTAGAATGTGTGTGGATTGTGGAGCCATCAACATCATCTTAGTAAAATACCGCCACCCTATTCCATGGCTTGGTGATATGTTAGATGAGTTATTTGGATCATGTGTGTTTTCGAATATTGATCTTAAGAGTGGATATCATCGTCGAATGAAAGAAGGGGATGAATAGAAAATAGCTTTCAAAACAAAACAAGGCCTTTATGAATGGTTAGTCATGCCATTTGGCCAAACCAATGCACCAAGCACTTTCATGAGGCTTATGAATCATGTTTTACGACCATTCATTGGAAAATTTGTTGTTGTGTATGTTGATGATATTCTTATTTACAGCAAAACAATGGAAGAGCATGTTGAACACTTGAAACTTGTTTTGGACCTACTAAGAAAAGAAAAGTTATATGCAAATATTAATAAATGTACTTTTTGCACGAGATAATCTTGTGTTTCTTGGCTTTGTTGTGAGTGCTGCAAGTGTAACGCCCCGCATCCAAAGTCCGCTTACCGCCCAGCCCTTCACGTAGGGGCGAGCACGCGCATTCATGCATAGCACCACTCTTACACTTTCGGTCTCGCTTCATGTAAAAGGGTTAACCCGGTGGTGCTATGGTTGGAACGAGGGTTATATGCTGATTCTCACCCACCTAAACTTCCAATATGGGACTAATCCAACCTCCACTTCACTTCATGGGCCACATGGGCCCAATCCACAACTACTACAGGCTTCTAATGGGCTGGGGTGTTACATTCACCCCCCCCGCCCTTAAGGGCTGATGCCCTCGGCAGCATACCATATATATACGGCAAGCGGATACCCAAGATCTCCTCTCGGTGCAAGGTCATGACATGTCCCCTCCACGGGTACAACATGCATGCACACATGCGGTGAGAGGTTATGCTCGATACCACCGTAACGCCCGCATCCAAAGTCCGCTTACCGCCCGACCATTCCGTAGGGGCGAGCACGCGCATTCATGCATAGCAGCACTCTTACACTTTTGACCTCGCTTCATGTAAAAGGGTTAACCCGGTGGTGCTATGGTTGAAACGAGGGTTGTATGCTGACCCTCACCCACCTAAACTTCCAATATGGGACCAATCCCACCTCCACTTCACTTCATGGATCACTTGGGCCCAATCCACAACTACTACGAGGCTTCTAACGGGCTGGGGTGTTACAACAAGTATCTCTATGGATCAACAAAAGGTTAAGGCAATCGAAGACTCGGCTACCCCAACTTCGATGACACAAGTGAGAAGTTTTCATGGCTTGGCAAGTTTCTACAGGAGGTTTGTCCCTAATTTTAGTAGCATTGCAACACCTGTGACAAGTCCGGCTCACATTGCCCGACTTTGCAAAACCTTTTGAAGTGGAATGTGATGCTTCAGGTATAGGTATTGGTGGAGCTTTGATGCACGAAGGAAAACCAATTGCCCTGAACTACTCCACTTATGATAAGGAACTCTATGTGTTAAATCGGTCCTTGCAAACCTGGCAACACTATCTATTACCAAAGGAGTTCTATGCACACCGATCATTAGTCATTAAGGCATTTGAAAGGACAAGATAAGCTAAACAATAGACATGTGAGATGGGTTGAATATATCGAGACTTCCCATACGTGATAAAGTACAAGTATGGTAATGAAAACGTCGTTGCGAGATGCATTGTTGAGCAGGTATGTGTTACTTTCTACGCTGGATTCGAAGCTTCTTAGATTTGAATATATCAAAGAGTTGTATGTTGGCAATTCTAATTCCAATGTGGCATTACAAAAATGTGGCAAAGGGGCTTTTGAAAAGTTTTACACGCATGAAGGTTATCTGTTCAAAGAAAATAAACTTTGCATTCCACAATGATCCATGAGAGAGTTTCTTGTGCGGGAGGACCATAGTGGTGGTTTGATGGGGCATTTTGGGGTCATTAAAATAGTGTAGGTTCTAAAAGAACATTTTTATTGGCCTCATATGAAACGGCATGTGCAGAAACTTTGTGAAAAATGCATCACATGTAGAAAAGCTAAGTCTAAAGTGCAGCCTCATGGGTTATATACCCATCTTCCGATACCTAATGCATCTTGGGTTGACATTTCCATGGATTTTGTTTTGGGATTACGAAGGACAAAGAAAGGGAGTGATTGTATCTTTGTTGTTGTCGATCGTTTCTCAAAAAATGGCTCATTTCATTGCTTATAACAAGACCGATGATGCTTCTAAAATTGCAACTCTGTTTTTCAAGGAAGTAGTGCATTTGCATGGAATGCCCAAGACCATATTATATTGGGATTCAAAATTCTTGAGCTACTTTTGGAAAACACTAGGGGAAAAACTAGGAACTAAGCTTTTGCTTTCCAACTTGCCATCTTCAAACAGACGGGCACACCGAAGTAGTGAATAAAACTTTATCTACATTGTTACGTGTTGTAATTAAAAAGAACTTGAAAAGTTAGGAGGATTGCTTGCCTCATGTTGATTTGCTTATAATTGAACGATGCATCATAAAATAGTATATGGAAAGTTAAAAAGAACTCGGTTAACACATTTTGAAATTGTATATGGTTTTCATTACGTGCAGAAAATTGTCGCGGACGTTAGCTGAATCTAGCATCATTAATCAAATTGGGTCCTTCATCATTACCACTCGTCAAAGAAACTTCGCAAAGTTGGATGATGGAGAAGAATTTCAGCTCTTAATTGTGCGCTAGCATTAGCACTACTAGATATACAACCAAGGCCGACGGTTTGAATACCCTCGGCAATTAGGTTAAACTCTCGAGAAATCAAATCGCCGAGAGTAAACTGTCGGGAATATCCCGTCGCAGACTCTTTGTCGGGGATTCTCCTATTTCCCGAAGGTACCGTCGGTGATATAATTTCCGACGGTGGTATCCCGACTGTTAGCGGTCGGCGGCGCTCAACCTATTTCCGAGTGTTCAGTCATTTGCCGACGGTTTTGTAACCCTTCGGGGTAAGTAATACCGAAGGTATTTAATTAACCCTCAGTTATTTAACACCGTAGGCTATTTTATTTCCCGACCATTTTGTAGACTGTCGGTGTATGTATTTCCAATGGTATTTAATTAACCATCGGCTATTTAACACTCTCGGTCATTTTACTTGCCAACAGTTTTGTTAAACTGTCGGATATTTGTATATTGCAGCTTTTTATTTCCAATATACCTTTTTTTGAAATACAAGCCATTCAAAATGCACACCATAATACTAAGGCAGCCACACAAGTGTATACCAGCAATAATCAAAGTACTCCAGATTACAAAAGTGCAATCCAAAAGGAAAATAAGAGATTGGACATAGTTCCGTAGTGCTTCTAATGAAAATACTCATAGATTTCTACATGACCTATACTCATCACCAGTATTCATCATCATCATCAAAACGACCTCCATATTTTCCATAAGCCTTGTGGCCTTCACCATCATAGTCGAGTTATCTTCACCATACTCCTTGTAACCTTCAGCATCATAGTCATCGTCAGCATCACCATAGTTCTTGTAGCCTTCACCATCATAGTCATCACCTTCATGGTAACTTTCATTGTCTTCACCAACATGATTGTAACCATCACCATCATCGTAGCCCTGAACAACATTTTCCTACAAAAATGACATGAACCATTAGAGGGAGCCATTCCTTGATTTACATTTTCTAGTTTAACATGAATGAATGGTGGCCATAGTTCAACACTAACCGGTATACTTCCTTGCTGACCACGTGTTTTATTCTTCACCGATAAACCAACATCAGATTCTGAAGTTGCCTACATGAACACAATAATGCCAATGTAAACAAAATGCTTTGACATTATATAATACACTATTTTTTCATGTGCAATTCTGTTTAATGTCACACTTTTCTTAATTGTACAAGGAACCTATGGAAAAATTTCAGAAGTTAATTACCAATCCGTTTCTATGTGTATTTTCAAGGCACATGATTTGTTTACTATATGTTTTGAACCTATTCTCATAGAATCAGAAATGATGCATTAATGAATACTTGTATAAACAATTACAAGATATACAGGTGACTGAACAAATATTTGATCTATTTTTTTCTTCCTTTTGTAATAAGTAAATCACCTCAATATGTGTAACACATCAAACAAATATTTTCGATTACTAGAATTTATATATACTGGTATAAAGGAAATAATGTAGAATTTGTTCTCTTTCAGAAAACTCAACATGAAAATCTTCTTTTATTGAAACCTAATTGGTATGCAGACCAGAAAACAACATGGAACTAAACTTACCAAGTCAGGTGCAGTTTCCTCAAGTAAGGCATCAAAGTCATATCCTCCTTTTGCAGCCATTGCCTATCCAATTTTTTAGACTAGTAAAGTGATTTTATATAGATAATAAACAGTTTTTGTCATAATATGTATTACCCGCATAGCACGCTCCAGTAAACATATTCTTTTATTTTTTGTTCTAAGTCCCATATTTTCTCTTTCAAGTTGCATTTCTCTAGCAGAAACTTGTGGGTGTGCACGTCCGGTCCTTGTCTTGATTTGTTCTTTGTCGGTGATCTTAATCGCTTCATCACCTATTGCTAGCCTCCCGTGTGGTGTCCTACCCATGTCATAAATTATAGCAGCATCAAATTGAGGATGATTAGCTTGCCAATCAGGTCCATGCTTCTGTTCCATAACAACACCATATTGTGTCTTTTGTGAAAGAAGCAAATAAAAACAACACACATTAGCAATTAGATTTTAAAATTAAGCATTAGAAATCATGCCTATATTAGGCTATTTTTGTGTGTTCAGATATAGTATCCATCTCTCGGTTGCAATTGTACTACACAGCTGATTTGAATCTGTCCCATACAAGTGCCTCGGCAACATTTTTCTCATTGTGCATGAGATCAATGTTATGCCGTAGGAGTAACTTTCTAAAGTATGGCAACTGCCATAGACAACTTATATCTGTCCAGTTATGCTGCTTACCAAATCCGTCAAATTTATGTGGACCCTTCTTAGCAAGAGTTAGGCTCTGGAGCTGTTCATAAACCTCATCTCCTGTCATGTACTTTGGTGGAGGATCAAAAACTTTAGTTTTCTTACGAAAACATTTCACACTGCTACGGAATGCATGCCCAGTAGGAAGAAATCTCCGATGGCAATCAAACCAACAAGGTTTTTGTCCATTCTTCAATGTAAATGTACTGATATCAGATCCACAAATAGGGCAAGCTAGTTTCCCGTGTGTGCTCCAGACATGATACTAAGCCATAAGCAGGAAAATCATGAATAGTCCATAGGACACTAGCCTTCATAGTGAAGTTTTCCTTTCGATGACAGTCATAAGTAACAGTACCAACTTCCCACAAATTCAGAAGCTCATCAACTAGAGGTTGCATGTATACATTGAATTTCTTCCCCGGGTTCTCACGGCCAGGAATAACAAGTGCAAGGATAATGTTATTCCGTTTCGTGCACATTTCAGGGGGGAGTTCAATGGAACAACAAACACGGGCCAACAAGAGTACGGGGCTGCAGCAGTACTAAAAGGCTGAAAACCATCTGTTACTAAAGCTAGACGCACGTTTCTAACCTCGTCAGCAAACTCCGGAAATGATTTGTCAAATTCCATCCAAGCTTCGCCATCGAAGGGTGAACCATAACATTCTTGTCACGTGGTTGTGCATGGTATGTCATGTGCTTGGCTGTGTTCCGTGACATATACAATCTTTGTAGCCTAGGAGTAATTGGGAGGTAACGCAGAACCTTTTTTGGTACTTTCCTATGATTGTTTCCTGTTATTGGCTTTTCATAGCGAGATTCCCCACAAATAGTGCAAAATGTTTTATTTTCATTATCTTTGTAATATAGCATGCAACCTTTTGGACAGGCATCAATCTTCACATATGGCATCCCTAGGCTATGCACAAGTTTCTTGGATCTATAAAAGTTTGTTGGGAGATTTTTAGCAGCCTCTTCTCCAACAGTTTCATGTAGAAGTTTCATTATTTCATTATAACCAGCTTCAGACAAGTTGTATTGCACTTTTATAGCCAAAAGTCGTGCTACAATGGATAAACGAGATTGGGAGGTCCTGTCATGTATTGGTTGGTCGACTTCTTCTAGCAACTTATGTAAATCTTTTGCAGTTTGTGTTGGCTCATCACCAGCAAAGGCCCCTTCTGCAGCAATAGCATCCTCTAGCATTTCATCTATCCTATCTAAGCCATGTTTAGATTCATATTCAACATGTTCAGAAATGTTAGCCTCCCCATGGTTAGTCCATCTCTCATATCCCAACTGGAAACCATGACGACATAAATGTTGCTCCATTTCATTCCTTTTACGCTTGTGGCGGCAATCGCACCTAGTACATGGGCATTTAGATGTTTCGTCTGTGACTGCTTCAGGCAATGAGAAGGCATGGTCCAAAAAAGCATCCAAACCAGTTTTCCAAGTTGAACTAAACAGACTGCCTTTACGCTCATTATACATCCAACCACGATCTTTATCCATAACACTCCACCTAAATATAACACTGCAGCTTTCAAAGACATTCAAAATTCATTGGACTGAAGAAACACATATTTGTCCCCTCCCATAATACGTTATTCAACAGGTGGCCTCGAATTTTTATTGTATTGAATTACAGTCTCATAATTTCCAATGAATCTATGCCACATTAGAAAAGTGCTACGACACATCAATTTTCAGAAGTTACTTATCCACAAAAAAAGTGGCCAATATAATTAGTTACATATTACCTGCAAATGACTGAATAAATAAAGGAGATCAACGACCAGGTTTCTAATTACGCACATCAAGCATCCGAAATAAAATTAACAAAGATCACTCCGCCATGTGTAGCTAGCTAATTATGTGTGTGGGCGGAGTGCTCTCGCAACACAATTACACATCAAAGATTAAACGAGAGACAAACATCAAGGCAATGGAGAAGGGGCGCAGCATACCCGGCGATGAAGACGATCTCAACGAAGTGATGTCGGAGGCGACACACGTGAAGATCAACAGCTACCAATGGGCTGCAGGAGTTGGGTGCTGCCGCAGGTGGTTGCCCTCCAGCTAGCTGGATCGTCTTCAGGTTGGGGTGGAACAGATCGATTCAGGTTGGGGAGGAACAGATCGATTCGATGGAAGGAGAAAATACTATCGGGTTGAGGGGAGCAGTTCTTTCCTATCGTGGGGGTCAAAGATTCCGGGATATGGAGGGTTGGCGGCAGATTTTGGCGCCGCAAAGATTTTGTTGCGCGCTCGATTCGGAGGGTCTGCGCTGCGGCCAATTTTGGCGCCTGATAATTTTCCTAGTGCGCCAAATATTCGGAATATATGGAAAAGAAAAATAAAAGTGGCCAATCATCTCCGATCAGATTTCTTAATATCTATTTTTCATTGTTTGTCAGAAATTTTCCTTCTCCTATCCGAGAATATTTGTTCTTTAGGCAAACAATACAAATTATGGACTACAAATTTGCATCGTCATGTACAAGTTACCTTTCCATTGTGCGAACACGGCTGCAATAATAGTGTGCCATTTCATTTGTTGTCACGTTCATGTGACTTTGTTTTTTTATTGTCACGTTCATGTGACTTTTTTTTGTGACACCGGCCCTTTAGGTTGAGAGAGATTGAGACGCACACGAGTTTGCTTAAAGATGGCCTGCATTGCCTAAGTCAGTACACGCTCCGCTCCCAAAATCGTTTTCCCCATAAACTCCTATATGAACTGATCGCCTCTCCGATTTGTCAAATATTCCCATGGCTTGTGGCCGCGCGGACGCTGATGGCGTCCTTGTCCTCCACACACTAACAAATGTCATTGTTCATGCGGGCGCGGTCATGTGGTGATCTCGGAGCCAGCCGGCCGGTGCGTTGATGATGTTCGTACCTAATCGCCATGCCAGCAGAGCTCAAGTTGGATGCGTCATAGAGTGATCGAGGGTGCTGACCGGCGGCGCAGCTCCAACTTCGTCGTCGACCGGTTGATAGGGATGCTCATGCCGGAGACGCTCGCGCTCGCCATTGCTTCCGACACCAACCTCAGCTAACCGGGCCAAGAGCTCTAGCTCCACGCACCAGTGCACCACACAGTCCGGCGGTGGTTCCACCACTACCGCGACGCGGATAACCGGGCTGACAACACCCACGCCGAGAGGACGAGCGTGCACGCTGCTTTGTCCGTGGCGAGCAAGGCGGCCACCGTGCGGTGGCCTCGGGCACGGCCAACCCGGAGGCCGACAACGCTGACCTAACAAAGACGTTCGAGGAGGCCGGCGAGGCCGTGAAGGCGACGGCGGCGCGGGCGCGTGAGATGGAGGACGCGCTGCGGGAGAGCGAGGCGAGGGAGGCCAGCGTGGCCGAGAAACTCAGGGCAACGGAGAGAGTCCGGGTGGAGCTGGAGGCCGAGGCGCAGCGGTGCAGCGCGAGCAGTGGCGCAAGGCAGCAGAGGATCGGTGGCGTCGAGCGCGACACTCCGTCGGGCGCTACGGGAACACCCCTGCGCGTTGAGGCAGTGCGAGAGCTAGTAAATAATGTCGTTGCGTTGTGTTGCATTATTTCTCAATCGTGTCACTGTCTCTCTGAGTTCATGCTACGTACCGCAGTGCTAATAAATAATAATCTGAGTTTTCTTCCACGCGTGCACGCATCAAATTTCCATTGATCTCAGCTCCCTCATGACTGATCGATCGGTGGTGGCGCTCACCCTGTTCCTGATCAGGCAAGCAGGCGCGGGCTCCAGCCTCCAGGAAACCAACGAGGTGTGCGGCTCCGGCAAAGGAACGTGAGCCGGCCCCAGTTGTCACTCACGCAAAGACGGCATGCTGCTAATATAAGGCATTAACTATATACACGTGTTCATGTGTCATTTGTAATTTCTTCATGATCAAACTTCAGTGCAGGTCAGCTCGCATCCTTGCTTGTATATGTCTTAGCATTCCTAGTTTCAGGTTCATGCCGTAATGCTATAAAACCAATAGCCCCAATTGATATATGATATACACTAGAAAAGAATATAGTATATACCTGCAATTTCTTTATAACTATGATTGCACACTTGGTTTTTATTGAGAGGCTCTTTTCTCAATAAAAAGTATCCAGAAGTTGGCATGATATATACTTCAATAGATCCTATGATTGTTCATCATATAAAACTCATCGCCTTTGACCGATGTAACTACCGAGGTTTGCTACAAAACCCATCGATCTAGGTTCAAATAATGACCGAAGGTTGTTACAAAACTGTTGGCAACTAAGGAACTGTCGGTCTTGGTTCATATAGTGGCCGACGGTTGCTACAAAACCCATCGGCCTAGGTACAAATAATGGCCGAAGGTTGTTAACGAACTGTCGGCAACTAAGGAACCATCAGCCTTGGTTCATAGAGTGACCGAGGGTTGCTACAAAACTATCGGCAATTGAAAAACCGTCGGCCTTGGTTCATCTAGTGACCGAGGGTGCTACGAAACCGTCAGCATAGGGGAAACCGTCGGTCTTGGGTGCTGTAATGTCCGAGAGTTACCATTGCACCGTCGGCGATTGAAAAGACCGTCGGCCATGGTCAGTGTTGGCCGAGTGTCCATGCTAATACCGTCAGGAAAAATAAAACTGTCGGTCATTACATCGTATTATCGAAGGGTTGTCGGCCATTTTCATAACCGTCGGCCTAGCTTAGTTTTCTAGTAGTGTAGGATGCGAGAAGGAAAAAGGATAAACTATCTCATAAAAAATTACGTCACGAGAAATGTAATAAACACGACCAGTAGAAACATCCAAACATTTGTATCCCATGTTGATTACTATAACCAATGAAGACACATTGTTTGAACGAAAGGAAAGTTTTCGATCATTATATGGACGTAAGTTTGGCCAACCAAAACTTACTAAGCAAAGAATAATCAGGTTTGTTACCAAGGAGATGCTCCATAGGCATTTGGAAATTAATAACTCGCGATGGAGTATGATTAATAAGGAAGGTAGTTATGAGATAAGCTTCATCCCAGAATTTTA
This sequence comes from Chloris gayana, assembly GCA_031894775.1. Lineage (NCBI taxonomy): Eukaryota > Viridiplantae > Streptophyta > Magnoliopsida > Poales > Poaceae > Chloris > Chloris gayana. The sequence continues at coordinate 73,892 of JAUNZO010003696.1, forward strand.
GTGGCATTGAGGCATGAGAGAGTAAAGAAAGATCAACCTCTACAATGTGCCAATGCTTGCACTCAGCTATGCCGTTCTGTTGATGTGTATGTGGACAGGAGACAAGGTGGTACCAATTCTACTGAGGGGATAAATTAGTTTTTGATGTCTCCCCCTCCCCCCAGTCAGTTTGAATTGTGATTATTTTCTTATCAAGAAGACACTCAACATGCTGCGGAATTTCTCAAAGACTTGGACTAATGTTTTAAAAGATAAATCCAAGCGAATAGAATAATCATCAATAAAATTCACATAATAATTTTTACTACCCACTGAACTAGGGGCAGACCCCATACATCAGAAAAGATAAGCTCAAGAGGAGCTATAGACACACTAAACGGTTTTGGAAAAGGAAGTTGTCGACTCTTTGCACAATGGCAAGCACTACAAATAGCTTCTTTATTGGACTCAATAGAGAAAGCAATATTATTTTCTTCTAGGACCTTATACACAATGACCATTGACGGATGACCAAGGCGGTTGTCGTGACAGATGGCTTGACCGTGCTCAACACACACTTAGACAATGATGACTCTAAGGAAGGAAAAGTGTAATGTCCTCCTCTACACCCGCCGACCAGAATTGTGCTCCTTGTTGCCAGATCCTTAACCAAGAAAAAATAGGGATGATATTCAACATAAATGTTATTATCAAGAGTGGAACGATGAATAGACACAAGCTTCTTTTTGGAATTAGGAACATGAAGAACATGGTTTAGATAAAGATCACGAGAAGGAGTAGTTGTGTTGAATTATCAATGTGAGTAATGTGCATACTTGTTCCATTAGCAGTATGGACTTGATCCTAGCCGGAGTACTTCTCAGACATGGTGAGTTTGTCTAGCTCACCGGTGATGTGGTCAGTTGACCCCGTGTCGGTGTACCATGTCGTGTCGATGCTGTAGCCGCTGAAAACCACATTGTTCACAGTCTTCTTCTCCGTCTTCTTCTCACCAGTGTAGCCGGTGTAGTTGCGATACCTCTTCCGGCAACGTAGGGCGACATGACCCTCTTTGTCACACACTTGGCAGATTAGCTTCTCTCCAGATGGCCATCCTTGTTCACCACACCATCCATAGTCGCACTCGAAGTCACCAGCGCGACCTCCAAAATCGCCATGGCCGTCACCAGTGCGACCTCCACGACCAAATGCCCTCGCGGCCTCTGTTCGCAGAGTTCATGGAGGACTGGTACTGAGCTTGCTGTAGTTCGATGCGCGCTTCTGCAGCTAGGAAGCGTGCATAGACATCTCCAAGGGGGATTGGATTTGTTCTTTATGAAGTTGTTGTACTTCTAGTCCAAGCCGGCCAGAATGTACGAGATGAGGTCATCATCTAGAAGCGGCTTTCCAGCCTCACCCATTTGGTTCGCGAAGCCTTTCATCTTGTTGCAATAGGCAGTCGTGGAGAGGTCTCCCATGCGCGTACTCGCAAGCCGCGCATGAAGCTGAATCACACCAGCCCGGGACTGAGATACGAACATGGAGTTCAACATGGTCCAAGCCTCATCAGCGGTAGCGCAGGTGGCCACTTGACCAAGCACCTCTCGCGAGAGAGATGAGTTGATGAAGCCTAGCACCTGATCTTGAGCTATCCAGGCGTCATACGTCGGGTTTGTGATGTTCTCGCCCTTGTAATTCTTTGCAGTCTTCTCCTCAATGACAGTACCATCCAGATACCCATAGAGGCGTGCACCACGCATGAGTGGGCAACCTGCGCTTTCCATAGCAGGAAATTCTCTCGGGTAAGCTTCTCTGAGATAGGCTAGCTAAGACTCGAGTTGGAAGATAAAGATGAACTCGACATGGCTGAAGGTAGTTTTAGGCTCTGATTACCATGTGGAAAATAGATGGAACGTCCACTAGGAAGCACGGTTTACGTGTTAATATATAGTCATCAAGACTTGATGTACAAGGCGAATTACAACAGAGATAGAATCAAAACTCTACCTCTAACTAACTAACACGGTTACTACACACGTGATCTCATCAGATCATAACGTAAGAAGCTATATCTCTAAGTAATTACTTTCAACACGTCTCTTTTTAAGATCATATGGTATTTTGAGATGACTCAGTAACACTACTGAATAGTACTGCTTTTTTTGTAGGTATTTTAAGATTTTCATTGGTCCGACATGACATCGGCACAATGTACATTTCTTCACCCTACATTGCTATCCTTTTAATAGCATCGCGCTTCAAATTACAAACCTATAATAATAGTATAGTAGAAATAGTACAACCACTACGAAAATTTTTGTCCTGAATTAATTATAATACTCTGGCGGGAAGAAACACTAAGCATTACCTAATCCATGCCATTTGATGCCCAATACTAGTGCGTTTGGTTAATTAATAGTCATATTTTATTACTTTGTAAATTATTCCTTTATAATATATTGAAAAAGGGACATTTGCGACCATTTGACAAATCTGAACAGAAAGGATGATGAAACTGATGCTTGACTATTGTTGGTTATATAATGCAAAAGTTCATGTGTGAGTTATGTTGGATACTCAATAATTCTCAATATGTGCTGCAACACCAATTAATGTAACCTCACTTCAAGGCAGTCACAGAGAGCTTAGTTTAACCCAACTTAGCTGCAGTACGGTAAAGATATTCTCGGTTACATCACAATTACGCTGCCTGAACGAAATCTACAGCTCTCTTATTCAAACTTTTTTTTCTTTACATTTAAGAACCAACAAGACTAGCTCACACTCTGGACTGCTGCCTTCTAAATCATGCGAGTAAATGAGATTGTTTAACGAAAGCACGATGTGTGATATTATTCATAGAAATCCACAAGTCTTTCTCCACACCAAGATGTTTGTAAAAAAATTTACATTTGATCTCAGGTAATAATGATACTCCTCCTTTACTAAATTGTTGTCGCCATTGATTTTTTCAGTAACGTTTGATCATTCGTCTTATTCAAAAAATTTCTTTAAATACAAAAAGTTATATGCTATATTTCAAGTTTCTTTAGTGATAAAACATATTCTAAGAAAAAATATCATATTTTTAAAATTTTATTTGAATAAGACAAATGGTCAAACTTAAGAAAAAAGTCAATGGCGACAACAATTTAGTAAGTGAGTAGTATATTATATTGCTCTAAGAATATCAACCATAGAGGCGCGAGGTTGGCAGAAAGCTTCCAATGGCAACTCCTTTGGCATTGTTAGTCCCGATCCCTCAGCCATATCCACAAGCTGCTCTCCCACTCGTTTCCAGTCAAAGCACTGGATCATAGTTCCTAGTCCAAGGCCTACCATCTGCAGGCCCAAGTTTTCTGCTGGGCATCGGCGCCTGCCCATACCAAATGGGATCAACATCTTCCCGTTGCACTCCCCTCCTCGAACCTAACAATGCAAAGGGTAAGATAAACGCAAAAATGATATAATATTTCACATACGGAGCAAAAAAAATAAGCAACATGCGTAGTACCTTTCTGGAATGAAACTTTCTGGTTCATCCCACAACTTTGGATCTCTATGAATAGCAAATGTATTCACAAGAAGCATTGTCCCTTTCGGAACGTCAAACCCACCGATGTTGGAATCGGCAGAGGACTCATGAGGAACAAGAAGTGGTGCTGGTGGATACAAGCGAAGTGTCTCCATGATGACACAGCGGAGGTACTGTAATTTTGGGAGATCAGTGGCCTCAAGCAGCCGCGCTGGTTGTCCCACACATGCATCAATCTCATCACGAGCCTTCCTCAGCGCTTCGGGGTTGTTTAGCAGTAGAGACATTGCCCATTCAATCGTACAAGCCGAAGTATCTGTCCCAGCTTCCAGGGAGCTCTTGAAAAAAGATAGAAGAAAAAGTTTTAGCTACGCGGGTACACAAATGCAGATTACTGTTTGAGTGTATCTTTTAGATTGAATGAGGTGATGACTACTCACAATGCACAGTGAGCGGATGAGCTCGTCGGGGCACGCCTCGGGCTGCTTGTCCTGCCGCGCCAGCAACACCCCGATCATGGTCCTTCTGGTTTGTCCGGACTTCTGGATCTGCTTCCTCTGGTCTTCGATTAGCTCCTGCAGGAACCTGGTCCGGCCCTCGCGCAAGTTCCTCAGGCGTCGCCCTACCCCGCCCACGTCCACCCACCGTACCGCTGCATGGAGGAAGTCCCAGGCCGTCGATGCACCGCTCAGTGCCATCGTCTCCTCCACCATGGCTCGGAACCACCGCGCTTCCTTGCTCACTTCTCCAGATGACTCCTCCACATGACTGCACATAATAGGAATGTCGTTATATATATATATATATATAGACAACCACACAAAACACATCGAGATGAAAGCCGATAAGATTATTTGTACTTACGTGCCGTAGTAGGTCCTGTTGCAAATCATGCCCATCATGATGTTCATGAGGAGCTCAAACAACCTCGACTTGAGCTCTACCCGTGCACAGCCCTTGGTGCCCTCAGCTGCGAGGTAAAGGCTCCGTGCCATGGCCCGTGCCTCCCGCTCCTGGACATCGGCGAAGTGATGCACCCGCTGTGCGGAGAGGACCTCGGTCACGGCAATGCGACGGACGTGGCGCCAGTAGGGCCCGTAGTTGGCGGTGCCCATGGTGGTCCAGTCGTAGGAGAGGATCTTGCCAGACGGCAGCCGCGGCCGGTTCGCGAACACGACGTCGCACGCGCCGAGACACTGCTCTGCCGCTGCGGCGGAGGACACGACGATGACAGGGCTGGATCCAAAGCGCAGTTGGAAGACCGGACCATACCGGGACGCGAGGCGGGCGAGGGTGCGGTGGAGAGGCTTCTTGAAGAGGTGCAAATGTCCAATCAAAGGGAGAGAGGTTGGGCCTGGCAGAGCCTTTCGGCTAGACGACCGTTGTCCTAAGGTTTGCACAACAAGGATCAGCGCTGGCAGGAGGAAAGAGATGGCAACCATGGCAGTGTTCATGGTATCCATGGCACAATCTAAGATAAAAGTGATGGCTGAGATGAACTGAATGATCGTAGACCTGCTATTTATAATCTGCATGGCTCTGTAGAGCCTGATTGTTGGAGGGATTAAATTACTACACTTATTGGTTGGGTTGGGCACATGACCGGTGGGCTAGTGGCAGTTGAATAATCAGCCTATTCCGAAGTGGAAACCCCCATCAACATGTGATTTTTCCTTTCATCAAAAATATAAAATCGCATCAGGTGATCAGTCATACGTCCAGTACAGCGTCGTGATTAACATGTTGGAGTATATTGATCACGTTGTACCAGGGCGCTGCGAAGCAACATATTAGCCCGGTGAGCCGCAGGAAATGGGATATGACCAAGTCCGCGGGGAATCCTTTCGGGTTCTAGAATAAACAATTCCATGTGCTCCAAAGTTTGCAGTCCTATATTAATTTCATTCGATTGGCAATAGAAAATTGTTTACTCGATTGGCAACAAAACAACAGTGGTTCGCGAACAAAACAACATGCATGTTTACTTGAAAACACCACTGTTGTTTTGTTGTCTCTGCCTATCTATTGGCAATAGAAAATTGTGTGTGTGTGTGGTGGGTTGGGGGGGGGTACTAAATAAGTTATTTCATTAAAAATACTGAATAAGATAAATTTTTGAGATGGCAACATGGTGGGTAGGAGGAATCATGTGCGTTGGAATGCAACGCGCGGCACGAGGAACAAGCACCCTTAATCTATCTCCGTAAAATGAAGGACTAAGAAAATAAAATTAAACCTAAAAAAACTTAACGTGTGTAAAGGAGTTGAGTGTATCCATATACTTGATGTATCCTTATATACTCTATAGGCGCATGCTCACACCTAATCAATGCAAAAGGATATTGAGAGGTTGATAGTAGGTTATTGTTGAAGATGTGTGACAAGGGAAAACAGTGATTCGTCTCGGTACCAAGGCGCTGCGAAGCAACATATTAGCCGGTGCATGCGTGAGGTGCAGGAAATGGGATATGACCAAGTCCGCGCGGAATCATTCATGGTTCTGGAATAAACAATTCCATGTGCTCCGATCCATTCTTTTATTTGCAAGGGCATGTGCTCCAAAGCTTGCATTCAACCAGAAATTAATTTCATTCGGTTTTAATAATGCTTATTTATTTCAAAAACAGAGACAAAAACATAAGCAATGTGTCAAATATGTTGCTTTTCAAAAATCTCTTTCACCATAATTCTTCATAATCCATCTATGTTTCTTTTACAGATTTTAGTATCATTCTTTTGTAAAAATAAAATTTGTTTGAATGTAAACTGGTGATCCGCTACTTGTTACCGACTTAGAGCATCTCCAACATTCTTCCAATAATTCACTCCTAATAAGTTTGAATTGGGAGGCTCCTAATTCATCAATTTTCTTTTCTCTATTTCATTCTCATACATTAACATTATCAAAGTAACAACTTCATTTAATAATAATTAAAACAATTATATCTCAACCACAAATAATTTAATATTTATTAAAATTTCAAATTTAATTTTGAATATAACATGTTGTACATATGAATAAAATACATACATGGAATCCTTTAACTGATACCAACCTAGTAAAATTTATCTCGTGATTTATGGATGTACTATTAATTTTATATGAATTTTTACAAATATCAGAAATATCACTTTTGTGTCGGACCTAACTATTAGAAGGAGGAGAGAGACTCCCAATCTATTGAAAGGAGAGGACTGAATATTAGGAGGCTATCAATAAATGTTTGATATTGAAAGGCATATCAAGGACACTGTTGGAGCATCTTTCACTTCTAAACCAGTTTTAATGGGAGTTTCATAAGCATTAAATGAGACGCCACATCAACTAAAATGGTGACATGACAAAGTAATTAAGATGAAAGAGATGAGCACCCAAATCGGCGTCGGCGTACGCGGAGGCAGGGAGTAGTTCGTGTCCGATGGGGGTGCGGCGAGAGAAGGCCGCAGAGCAGGGCGCCGGCAGCCGGATGGAACGAGCAGTGGCCGCGGGATCTTGAGTGGCTGTGTCGACCTTGATGCGCGGCGGAGAGGGGTTCATATGTACGAAGCTCTCATTGAGGAACAGCAAGTTTCATCCTAACATATTTTTATCAATTCCAATGGAATAACTAAATATTAACTTAATGCTACAAATTGTCTATAAAATCGTGTGATGAAACTGTGTATTAAGACTAGACTAGTATGACAGTTGAGAGCATACTGGGAGACAATAGACTAGTATGACAGTTGAGAGCATACTGGGAGACACTGGGAGATGCTCTTACCGTGGTACGCCGCCACACCAGGTCTCTGCCCCACACGCAAAGCCGCAACCTTTCGATTCCTCCTCAAGGTCGACCCGGCGCCCCCCTCTCCGCCGCGCATCAAGGTCGACGCAGCCACTCAAGATCCCGCGGCCACTGCTCGTTCCATCCGGCTGCCGGCGCCCCTGCTCGGCTCTGCGGCCTTCTCTCGCCGCACCCCCATCGGACACGAACTACTCCCTGCCTCCGCGCGCGCCGACGCCGATTTGGGTGCCCATCTTCCTGACGCCAGCGGGCATACGGGCACGATCCCTATCCGCAGCGGGTGACGGCCGGCCGCAGCTGCCCGCTGCCATCTTTACCTTCGCCGCTCCCACTTCGCAGTTCGCACGTTGCTGTCGCCGCGTAGGCCTCTGACCCGTCCGCCGTCGCCGAGATGGTACGCCGCTTCTTCCCTTCCCGTTGTTCATCCCTTTGCCGAGATATGCTTTTGCGTAGATCTGTGGCATACGCATACAGCATGAGTATTGGTGTTCGTAGCTTGCATCAAATGAATCATTGCGTGTCGTTGACTCGTTCGGAGGATGCTTCTCTTTGGGATTTGTCTTGCTAGTTGCTACATGGTAGTACTAGTTTGCGCACTCTGAGGCTTATTGTTTCGGCTGCGACTCTTGTGCGTTAGCCTGGATGAATTATTGTTGGGATTTTAGTGTGATTTGATTTGTCGTGGAAACATACTGTGAAGCACTTGTTTTTTATTCCAATCCTCTTGGAACTTGCAGTTAGGTTCTGCCCAAATAGCCATTTGTAGAGATGTTGTGGTTGCCCATTGCTAGCATACAGGGCTGTCCCAGGGAAATCCGGGGGCCGTGCGAACTCCTAGCTAGGACCTATGCCAATTGACAAGGAGCTGGCCCGTTGAGGCTGTAGCTAGCAGTCTGCTGAACGGCATGGAGCTACGCCCCGCTGCTGGGTGTTACATGATGCAATTACCTAAAAGATCTAAAAGGAAATTCCCAACCGTGTTTTGCGTCATTGTGTTGATCTGTTAACATAAAGGCTGCGGTTCGGCAAAAATCCAAATCATGTTCTGTGTCATTCTGTTGATGAGCTGTGTGTTTTGGAGTTTTGGGCTAGGGAAAAAGCTTTGCAGCTCGCGCTCACAAGCGTAGCTTGCCTCTGTATGCTTAAGCATTCAGCATTCCAAATGCAAGTATACACTAGAAGCCTGGCCCAATTTTTGGGCCCCACAAAATTGTGTGGGTCCTATACCGTCGTTCCACTTGCACATGCTTCAGGATGCGCCTGCTAGCATTGTAGAATCACAGGAGCTGTTAAAGTTGGAAATGGTATAAGGTATAAGACAGATGTGGACGGTTAGATTGCGCCTTTTACTTTTTAGATGGAATGCTGCTTCAGGTCTCAGGCACACTTTCACAAATTTCTTGTGATTCTAGCATGACTAGCTAGGTAAATAAAACACACAGCTGGAGATTAGATGAGTGATAACAATGTTCAAGGTTGTTAGGAATGTTAGTTGTTCAATTAATCTGGGTATGTTGTACAATTGTAGGCTTTGCAACGTATAGTTTTGTTGGTGATTTATATTGGTAATGATGAAGACTGGTAGCTCTTGACGGTTCTGGTTACTGTAACCTTTTTGAAAAAGGGGGCATACCCAGTGCCGTAGGCTCCCGCACTGCGCGGGGTCTAGGGAAGGGTATCAGCAAACAGCCTTACCCGCACTGTGCAATGTGCAGAGGCTGGGGCTCGAACCCTGGACCTTCTTGTCACGGGCGGGTAAGGCTCTACCGCTGCACCAGGGCTAGTGCAAATATCTTTCCTTTTTCAATAACTTGATATTGAATGGTGTCAAATGTGGCACTATCGGAAAGTATGACCAGGCAAAGTCAATGTTGCCAAGTATTTGTGAGCGGTCAGAGCATTTTTTATATTTATAAAAAAAATATATTATAAGTTCAACATAGTCTCTCCCTCTATCTGGTATTTTGTAGTAGTATTTTTTATCAGAAATTTCAAATTTCTGAGGACATAACTTAGGTTCATATTTCACTTGAGGCTTCACCAATGGTGGGATTCTGTCCATTTATCACAATTTGCCGATACTCTACTGAATTAGGCCCTCCAAAGTTAATTTTGTTAGGTACTGTGATTGATTAGCTTTAAACCAGAGATGATCAATCTTGCTTTCTAGTTTCCTAAAGCCATCGTGATAGAGTAATCAAACACCCACTCAACCTCCATTCTGCAATTAGCCCAATAGTAAAGAAGCCAATGTACCTGTGGACTGTCTATGCCTTAATGATAGCCTAACAATGACTGGTGAAGCGTTCAACAAGGCCACAAGGGTGTTCCATTGAATCGGCGTTTCATTTTGCAACATTTTGGATTTGTTACCTGACATTATTGGATATGATAGCCCATGAAGAATTTAAGATATCTCTCTCCCAGAACAAATTGCATCCAACATATGTTAGGGTCCTTCACCATCTCATCAAGAAGACAACATTAAATCCAGTTGGATTGCTAATCTAATCCAATCATCGAATCGGTGGGGGAGGCACAATTTTATTCCTGCTGATCCCCGGTGGAACTAGCAGAAGTTTGGTGTCTGCAATTCTTCTTATCCTGTGAATCTCATCAGCTTCAGCCTACAGCAGCCCGATCTGGTTGTGGTGCAATCGTTGGTTGTCGACAAAGATGAGTCAGCCCCTCAGGTTAGTGCACATTCCAGCCAGTTTCTTGTGGAGTGACATGGGAAGAAGTTTGATTGAAAAAAATGTCTATTTTATACTTCATCAAGGATTCTTTTGGTATGTACTAACCTATCAGCATTCAAGTCTCATACCGATGCACACCACTGATTTTGAGATTCAAGAAATCAACAACTAATACACAAAAAGGGTGCTTGATGAAGTTAAAAATAGAATTTTTTTTAAAAAAAACTGGACTTCTTCCCACGTCAACGCAGAAGAAATTGGTTCGAATCTGCACTAGCCTGAGGGTTGACATGTCTTCTCAGCAGGCACCGACTACACTGCAACCATATTTTGCTGCCATAAGCTGTAGCTGCTCCGACCCATTGGATCAGAAGAACTGCAGCCACCAAGCTATGCTGCTTCTGCCAGGCTTAGGCAGGCAGTCACGCCTGTTCAATGATTGGATCAAATTGAAATTGGAAGTCCAACCAGACTTAGCGTTGCCTTCTTGCGATGGTAAGGAACCTTGACCTATCTTGCTTTCCTGCTTAATTGTACATTATGTGTAGTCTCAGTTTCATCTAGTACAAAATTACTAGTACACAAGTAGTGGATGCAAAGTTGCATACATATTGAAAACAGGACAAGAAAGTATGATGCAATTCAAGGAAACAATTTCCAGATTATTTCCTTCCTATTGTTTTGTTGGTTATGTGTACAATGGTGAGGTAGTCCAACAGAAGAAAAATTAGACTAACATATAAACCATTGTGTATGAAAACACTTCACTTGGAGGTTACACCTTTGACGAAACCATTCACACGTTTAAGTGCATTAGATGGGGGCTGCAACCCTAACATCTTTTCTGATGATTTTTTTTTCGGAGTGCTTATGTTTCTTCTGATGTTGTTTTAAGACAATAATAATCACTGCAACCCTCTTGTGCAGGTTTATCACTCTAGTTTTGTCGATGATGATGGGACTACTAAAGCTTGTGGGTGTCCTTTGCTTCCACTAAAAACTCATATAAAGGGCCCTGCTCCAGCCTCCGATCCAGGTATCCTGATAACACTAATACCGATTTCATAAATACAAGAATATGCTGAGCTTCTTATTTGTGCTGATGCTGTTCCAGATAAAGCGGACATTGTCGATGAAGCAATAACTTTCTTTCGGGCCAATGTTTTCTTCAAACATTTTCACGTGAAAAGCCCAGCAGACAAGTTATTGATCTATCTGACGTTCTACATCAATATTGCGTTGAAAAGACTAGAAGGCTGCCGAACACTCGCTGTTGGCACAAAGGCAATCATTAATCTGGGCTTGGAGAAAGTTCCAGTGCCTGGGGAACCAGGGTTTCCTTTTCCTGGACTTTTTACTCTTCCCCAAACTCAGGAAGAAGCAGGTATAAAACGTCTTAGTATAGTACTAATAAGTTGCCACTTACTCGACTATGTTTCTGTAGTACTGTTTTGTTACACTGTGTACTGATTGACTTAGTAAACATTCCTGGTGCATTGATTGTGATTGTAAATTGATGGAGTCTTTCTCTGTCTGAATGCAGAACTGCTGAGAAATTATTTGAAACAGACAAGGGAGGAAACAAGTGGAAGACTCCTCAACTGTGCATACAGAGCTAATGGGTTCCCAAACAAATGGTGGTTGGCTTTTGCAAAGAGGAAGTTCATGAACATTGTCATACTTTAGACTTAGGCAACACGTAGTCATTTTTGTAGATAAATCCTGATTATTTCTTAATTATTATGTGGAGTATTTAAAAAACAAATTATGGTTCTCTGTATACATCTGGCGTGAGAAGCCAAAATTTCGATGAGATATGCCAAAGGAAAAGTTTATTTATTGTGTTAATTTTTCACTTTGCCATTTTGTACAGACGTATTGAATCCATTACTTCCAGCAAATGTGGCATTTATGTTGCAATAGTAACTGGTAATATCCCTGATCTACGATAGATATTAAGAGATGAGAAACTGATTCATTAACGATAATGATGTATAGCATTAGACGTCTCATGAAACACCATATGTACTACGGAGATCAGAAAATGAGATGTGGAATATGCACCATGAATCCCTGCCACGCTTTATTTAAGCTTTTTCAGTATAAATGCTTTAGCTTACAGAAAGTTCATCTGATATTGGTAATGCAACCTTAAGAAAAGAGCACTTTTACAGTACTCTAAAATAGATGCTAACCGTCTATTTACTCCATCTGACGGTTCAGATTTTGAATATGATACTTGTTTGATCCACTGGTATCATAAGAATCATTGTGAGGTATCATGATTATCATATGGGCATTATTGATAAAAGAAAGATATAGATTATAATCTATTGATCTCTCCGTGGAAGAGGCAAGTTTTAAGGGTCAATCGATGATGGTAACTTGGCAGCACTCCCTTCGACCCCAAGTCCAATCCGCCGCATATGAGCGTCTTCTACGTAGTACGTCGATTTGGGGCGAGCGGCGCTGCCCACGATTTTGCCCAGACACCACAGGCATGAACATCAGGCTGAAAGGGGCGTCACCCGTTGATTCTCGATCGGGCGTGGTCGCTGGCGGCGACGGGCTTCTAAATGAAATGATCGGAATGGTCATTCAGCACCTGACCAAACTAACCCAAGGGTGCAGATGTATGACAGGAATAAGTACGTGAGTTGCTTAAAAATTACAATAATACCTAATCAAATGGATGGTTAGATCTTAACCATGATACATATAGCCTCTTGGTATCATGGAGCACTGTAAAAGTGCTCGAAGAAAATCCCTGTAAACGAAGGCACGCCGGTTTAACTTGCACCCGGAGAAATGAACGTTTTTCTGCTTCCAACTTAAGTGCTCATGCCATTTTTTTGCTGTGAAGTATAAAGGCAAACATGAGCATTGGGCAGTGCATACACATGCGTAGGTAACAGAACACGTCAGCTCTTGGTGATCATGCTGTGACAAAAAGCTTGGGCACGAAATTGATAAGCTCATTTGCCCCTTCTGATATTGGCAAAAAGAAGTGACACTTTTAACGGCGAGATGCCCTTTGAAACGCCTCATCAAGTTGTATGCGTGTTCAAATGAGGAAAATGTCCTTTTTGTTAAGCGGGACAAGTTGCATTTTTCCTCGGAAACGCTTCGGCATATCGTTGTTGTAGTAGTGATACACCCAAAAAAAATGCAGATATTTTGCTTCCAACTTAAGTGCCGACACAGAAAGCAACTAAGACACTAAGCTGTTAGTAGAACTAGTTCGGTGAACTGAAAACGTACACGATCTCGCGGGGGTAAATCTCGTGAAGAACCAAGGGCGTGTTTGGTAGCCTGCACCGCGCCCTAACCAGCACCCGCAGATGCAACTTGTTGTGTGTGGTAGCCTGCAGAGTCTCTCGAGCCTGGCCAGCCAGATGCAAAAAGGATTGATTTTGCTGCATCCGCAGGAACGGAAAAATCGGTCGTTTCTCCAGACTCGCTTGGGCACGCTCGCGATGTTCTGATTACCTACCCTCTTTCCCATCCGTCTCGAGGTCTCACCAGTCACCACTATTCCTCATCCTCACCACGAAGAGGGCTGCAGCTAGGGAAGGCAGAGGCTTCGGCGACAGTCGATCCCCAAGGGACTTAAGGCTGCACGTGACGGGAATGGGAGGCACGGCGCCGGCAGGCGATGTGACCAGGTGACTCGATGGTGGCACCGTCAGGCGGAGGATGACGCGCGACTGGCGATGCAAAGCGGGGTGGGGAAGCTTCCGAACAGCGCGAAAGGACTTGTGTATGTCGATTGAGGCAGCAAGCAAGTCAATTGATGCGCGATGCTCCTCAATTGAGGTGGTACGCGGGGCGAGGCGGCGTCACGTGTGACGATTGTAAACGAACAAGGCAGCGATGGGCAGATCTTGCCACCTAAGGCCTTGTTCGGTTGTAGAGGAATGAAAAAGGGTCCAATGATTCTAGGAGGGGAATGAGTGGAACTAGTTGGTTCACTTCAACCGGTTGGTTTCATTTTTTCCAAGCAATTTCATTCCGGCCAGAATACTTCTTGCTAAAATATGTTGTTCGACCACAGATGATTGATTCCGGGCGGATTTCAAATCAATATTCAAACTGAACTAACATTTGAAACCGAATTGACAAGTTTCGACAACGTTACAGGTAGCACTTCAATATTTAGGTCAGTAAGCAGTAGTATTCTTGATACAAACAGCAAGTATTCAAACTACAGTTACACAGTTTATACTTGCAGGTTACATTGATCTAAACACAAGAAAATGTAATTGTTATGCAATGGAAAAAGAGAATAGATATCATTCCGACGATATTCCACAAGCAACTTGTATACTAGCACTTCCAGTAGTGCTCATCCTGAGCTGAGGTCGTACATATGAAATGCAAAAAAACTCAATGGAGATGACCTCTCAAAAGTAAAGTATACACAAAGAAGCATAGTCCGCATTTGTAAGTGAGTATACACATTCATCGGCCAGCCTCCTCTCAATATGAAAACTATATACAGTGCCTAATTTAAGCCATTAGGAACAATCTGAAACTGATAGATGCAATCTGACAAAATAAATAAACCAAGGTGCATACATACATAGTGGGCACTGCCAGTGCGGAATAAAAAAGCAGGCTATACCGGTTGCATGCCCATGTGGGGGTTTATACGAGGAATTCATTAAGAAACACAGTCCTGACTATCTTATTCTGCATGTCCATACTGGATAAAAGAGACAACCAGCAACTAAAAATAACAAGATGATGCAACCCTAGTGAAAGTCAAGTACTTGGAGCGAATTGCAAAGACAACACTCAAATCTATATACATTCAGAACATGAGCATGTGAAGATTCACCAGACAAACTACAATAGAAAGAATTAGTCGAAGTGACCATGCAAGAACTAGATCGACATAATCTCTCAGGTCATAAACTCATGTATACATACTGCAGCATAATTAGCTAGTTGATAAAAGGGCCATTTGTCTACAGTTTAATTCTTATTTTGCTGGCATCTGAAGATTCTGTGATGTATACACATGGATATGATGGTTAGTAGTACTATAATGAGAAGTTTTCCCTGATTACCTCTCTGGCTCGTCCTCTCCAATCCTAGGGGGTGCTGGGGTGATCTGCAGGTTACAAAGGCAAATTTGCAGGTTACACTAGTACTCCCGGATTACAAATCAAAATAACTTGAGTGATTAAGCTAGTAGAAACCAGTTAAGCTATAAAAACTAGTCATCGAATATATTGCAGAGAATAACAGATGCATTGAGATATCATGTTGAAGTCCAGAGAAAACCACAAGAGCAACTTGAGGTGAGACATGATATGTCACTGTCATGAGCTTTTGCACTTCAAAACTTTATATCATGAATGTTGTGAGTAAATACTTCTGCATTCAGGTGCAAAAGAAGTTGCACATGCGAATTGAGGCTCAAGGAAAGTAGCTAATACTGGCTAACTATCTTCCTTTGTTGTTCATAAGAAATAGAAAATAGGATATGAAGCCACCGTTCAATTCATAAATTGAATACTGAATGAGAAATTGTAGTTACCGCGAGAAAGATTACAACAATATTACCTCGCACCAATGTCCCAAAGGCGAATATCTACCAAGAAAACATAAAGTTAAGCTTTCACCATTTATCATCTAATTTTCAGCTTGGTCAAAAGATAAATAGTGCAGTACAACACTTTATGTATTTTGTAAATTCATTGCACAAGACTTGCTCGGTTAGAGTCATTTTGGCAGATGATGTATTATCGAAGACAACATAGTGGAATCTCTCCGCAAGTACCACGACCACAACACACCATCACTTTAGCACCATTGACAAATCGTGAGAAGAAGAACCCTAGTTGTCCTCTCGATTCCATTGATTAACACACAAGAATCTGCATTAACCTATCACGGATAGAGCACACACCTAGCTAGAGAATAATCAAAAGACAAGATCTAGAACACGGAGCACAGGACGTACAAGAATCAGAGGAGAAAACAGGGGAAGAACAAGAACTAGAGCGAGGCAACAGGGGAAGGAATAGGCAATGAGAATACCAGGGAGAAGCATGCTGGAAGGAGAGGACGTCAGGTGGTGGAGTGTCGTGTCATCTAGATTGCCTCATGCCGCCGCACCCTCGCATCGACAACCATTTTCGATCCGGAGGTCAACAGCTGATCCATCCTCGTGGCCGTCATAGTCATCGTCGCCCGCGCCTGCGCCGCCTCATACTCATGCCTCGCCTGCCTCACGCCGTCGCGCCTCTCTCTTGCCGCTTGCCTCGAGCCACCACTCCGTCAACTTAGCCTGCAACGCCGCCTCACGTCTCGCCGTCTTGGCCCGAGCCGTCGTTCGTGCGTGAGCTTGGGCGACGGAAGAGAACGAATCCGGAGGTTATGAGGTGGAGTTTTATTTCAGGCCTCGGGCCACAGGCGAATTTTCGAAACAGGCCCATTTTTATTCCGCCCAAGCTTAACCGAACAATTTTTATATCAAAACAAAATATTGGCATTGGAAACAAATATCTCAATATGAGAAAGCGACTTGTCCCTCTATTTAATTTTTTTGAAATATATAGAATTTTAATATAACAATTACAATTTACTAAAGACTATTATTACTAGATAAGTTAGTATGTTGAAAAATAAAACATTCATATAAAATATTTTACATATTATATTAAAAACGTTTTATGCAATATTTCTTTGTACAAAGTCAGTAACAATGCTATCAACATCATCCAAAATCATTCAACCGTTCTTGTGATATTTTGGACCTTAAATAATTCTTTAGTGAGTTCAGTTTCTAAAAGCTTCTCTCACCTGATGACATAATCATAGTCACAATTAATAGGATCCTATATGCAATTGGAATAGGAAAACAATCCCTTTATAAGGTCCTAAAAAATCTTCACAGAAGATATTGGTGTGAGAATAAAAAAAGTCTACAGAAGACTAATTTATTTTATTTATTATAATGTGGGAACTTAGACAATAATTAGAATGATATTTTTTGTGATAATTAGCATAACAATTAAGGATTACGGTAGGGAATTAGTCACAATTACGTCCGTTAGATCGTTCAACGTAGAGGAAAGCTGCCGTATCACCGTGCCATGGTGCCATACGCTGGATCATCAATAGGAAGACATGCAGCCAAGGGACAAGCACGTAGTTGCGTTCCTTGCTTGTGTGCAGGGGTGAGAGTCATCGACTTAAATCTTTAGCACAATTTACCAAAAGTATGATGAGCAATTTATCTATTATATTTTTAGTAAATTTTGGCAAAAATATGTGACAAAGTTTTTCTATTATCAAAACAATGGGAGAGGGGAGAGACAGAAGAAAAAAAATAGACATGTACACGTGGACCCTGCTCTGATCAAAGAGTTGTGTCATATAGAGCTAATGTTGACTTCAAGGATAACGAGAACAAAGCCTAAAACGAGTTTTTTGCTTATTTAGGACTTCACTCAATGGGCTCTGACAATTTGACACAGTTAGGATTGACCTTATTTCGTTGTCACTTCGATTTCTATATCTTTTTCTCTTTACTCTTAATTTTTATTTTCCTTTTATCACCCATCTCGCGTGAAATGATCACCGTGCCCTTGGCTCTCCTTTCTTTTTCCCGTCATTCATCGCATCTCTCGCCAACGGCCTTCGTAGTCGCAAACTCGCAATAATCACATTTGCCTACCGTAATCCTTGATAGGTGCAGGTTGCTTTCTATACAGCCTGGTCAAGGAGTATTCGTAATGTGCGCTAGCAACTTCAATTTCATGTCCTTCCTGGCTTCCTGTGTAACATGTGGAAGGTGAACCAACAGGTTGCTTTACATATATGACTTCCATGTAAAGCCTATCTGTTGTTCTAACTGTGTTTGAAACCTGAAACACATGTTCCGAGTCTGGTCATGCCAACGTGTTCTGCATTGTATATCACAGAAGAAACCGGTATATAACGGGAAGCTGCCACTTTTGTTTAGTGTCTTTTAATGTGAGATCAATTGCATCAAAATCTCTGCTTACAAAGACTGATCTGGACTTTAGAAATGGAATTTTCATTAAAGCTATGAACATTGAAAAAATATTTAGAGAACTAATCTTTGATGGATATCTGCAAACTGTGGTGTTTTCCGTTTGGGGTTGTGTATTCTCTTGATGAGATGAATGATAGTCCTCTATGCTATTAGGCCCTACCCAGTGACTGAATTGTTACTTTCAGCATTTGTGAAACATGGACAGTATCTGAACATTTGTTAAAGAGTTTTAGTTTTTATTCAATCATTTTATAATGCATAGGGACCAGTCTATACGAAAACAAAAATGCTATAGGTCCAACCCAATTGTCCAACCAAGACACAAGATATGTTTTTGGACCCATTTACTATGATATCTTTTGTATTGGTTGGACAATCGAGTTGGACCTATAGCAGTACTCATATGGAAAATAGCAAATTTACGATCTAATATATTATATTTATAGAAGCCTCAGAATTCTAGATTGAAGAGTTCTACCCATGTTCAAGCATCAAGCTCTTTCATAGTGCGTCCAAGATAATTGTACTTTTTCGTTAGTTATCCAGAACAGCAGCCTCATAAATATGCCTTAAGGTTGAAGCTACCGGGATACCATCTCATCAACGTCTTGGTCTGAGAGACTCATAGAAATTTCACAAGAGGTCCAACCTCTTGCTTAGTTTCCTTCAAACCTTGCATGGAGGGAGATGTTCCATAGGCATTTTGAAAATTTGATAGGGTTCAATCCTATGTTCCAAAGGTTTTATAGGAGTTTTTCTGTAGGGGTTGAATCCTACGAAAATAATATATAGTTTTCTTCCATTCCAAAGGAGGACTTACTTCCGTGACCAGTAAAACGATCTGTTGCGAAACCAGACTTTGCACAAACACATTTGATATGATGCTGATGAAGAGATCAGAAAAGCCACATAAAAGGGAGAGATTTCGTTGTCCTTGAATTGATGATAGGAGGGTGTTAGGAAATGGCCGGGGGAACGGGGAATGCGCTTCTGCGGTCCTACCTGAAATGTCTTTGTCTATGCGCTTGCTTGTCAAAGTCTGCAAGAGAAATTCCGCGAAATTTGCACCTAGTACCAAATAAAGGATTAGGTACCGACTCTGCTTTGCCTCTGCTGCTGCGAGCGACAGAGACATGCGCACCAACCTCCGGTGCTGCTTCCTTGCGCTGCTTCTCTTCCACCTCCATGTCCTCAGCCCGCTGGCGGCGGCAGCCGGCGACGGCGATGGCCAGTTCGTGTACAACGGTTTCGCCAGCGGCGCGGGGCTGGACCTGGACGGCATGGCCGTCGTGGAGCCGGACGGCAAGCTGGTGCTGACGAACGTGACCTCCCAGCTCAAGGGCCACGCGTTCCACCCGTCGCCGCTCCAGTTCCACGACGGAGGGTCCGGCGCGGCGAACACGACCGCCGCCGTGCGCTCGTTCTCGACGACGTTCGTGTTCGGCATCGTGTCCGAGTACGTGACGGTGAGCGGCAACGGGCTGGCCTTCTTCGTGGCGCCGAGCAAGAACTTGTCGACGGCGTCGCCGAGCCAGTTCCTGGGCCTGTTCAACGCGGAGAACAACGGCAACGCGAGCAACCGCGTGTTCGCGGTGGAGCTGGACACGGTGCTCAACCCGGAGTTCCGCGACATCAACAGCAACCACGTCGGCGTCGACGTCAACGGGCTGGTCTCCGTGGCCGCCGCGCCCGCGGGATACTACCTCGACGCGGGCGCGTTCCGCAACCTGTCGCTGTTCAGCGGCGACGCGATGCAGGTGTGGGTGGACTACGACGGCGTGGCAAAGGCGGTCAACGTGACCCTGGCGCCCGCGGGGATCCCAAGCCCGGGAGGCCGCTCCTCTCCTTGGCGGTGGACCTGGCGCCGGTGGTGAGCGAGACGGCGGCGTTCGTGGGCCTGTCGTCGTCCACTGGGCCGTACCGCACGCGGCACTACGTCCTGGGCTGGAGCTTCGCGCTGGGCGCCACCGCCGCGCCGGAGCTCGACTACGCCAAGCTCCCCAAGATGCCGCCACGCGCCTCGGCCACCGATCGACGGCCCAGGGCTCTCGACGTGGCGCTCCCGGTCGCGGTGCCGCTCGCCGCGGTGGCGGTGGTGGCCGGAGTTGCCGTGTTCGCGTGGCGGAGGCGGTTCCGGTACGCGGAGCTGCGCGAGGACTGGGAGACGGAGTTCGGGCCGCACCGGTTCAAGTACAAGGATTTGTTCCACGCCACCGACGGGTTCAGCGGCGCGCGCCTCCTCGGCGTGGGCGGGTTCGGCCGCGTGTACAAGGGCGTGCTCCGCGAGTCCAAGACCGAGGTGGCCGTGAAGATCGTCACGCACGACGCGAAGCAGGAGGGGATGAAGCAGTTCATCGCCGAGGTGGTCAGCATCGGCCGGCTCCGCCACCGCAACGTCGTGCAGCTTCTCGGATACTGCCGCCGCCGCGGCGAGCTGCTCCTCGTGTACGACTACATGCCCAACGGCAGCCTGGACCGGTGGTTGCACTCCGACCTGGGCAGCAGCAGCAGCAGCAACCTCATGAGCTGGGCGCGGCGGGTCCACGTGATCCGGGGCGTGGCGGCGGGGCTGCTGTACCTGCACGAGGACTGGGAGCAGGTGGTGGTCCACCGCGACGTGAAGCCCAGCAACGTGCTGCTCGACGCCGACATGAACGCGCGGCTGGGGGACTTCGGGCTGGCCCGGCTGTACGACCGCCGCGGCGGGGCGGGCCCGCAGACCACGCACGTCGTGGGGACCATGGGATACCTGGCGCCCGAGCTGGCCCACACGCGCCGCGTCACGCCGGCCACCGACGTCTTCGCCTTCGGCTGCTTCGTGCTCGAGGCGGCCTGCGGCCGCCGCCCCATCGACCGCGCCGACGACGGCCTGCTCGTGGACCGGGTGCTCGACCTCTGGCACAGCAAGGGGGAGCGCCGCGCTGATCGAGGCCGCGGACGCGCGGCTCGCCGGCGACTTCCCGCCGGAGGAGGTGGCCGCGGTGCTCAAGCTCGGCCTGCTGTGCGCTCACCCGCTGCCCGCCGCGCGCCCCACCATGCGCCAGGTCGTGCACTACCTCGACGGCGACGCCGAGGTGCCCGACCCCCGCCGGAGTACCACAGCTTCGCCATGCTCTCCATGACAATGCACAACCAGGGGTTCGACTCCTACGCCATGTCCTACGCCTCGTCGGCGACCACCGGAGGGGCCACCTCGTCGTCAGACGTGTCCGGAGGAAGGTGATCACACGTTACGGCGCCCAGCGCCAAACAAGGGAGGAAAAATTCGTTGTCCTTTTTTTTATTATTGCAACAGGGGAGGAAAATTTCGTTGTCCTTGATACAGTGATAATCAGCTGTGAATTTCTCGGACAGTTTTTTTCCTCAAAACTTTTTGTTTTTTTCTTTTCTAGAGAAGGATAGGAACTTCAGATTAATTAGGAATCACATTCGAGCACTAATTTGTTATACTCCTATAAATACCAGCAGAAAGAAGTAGTAAGTCAAATCATCCTTTATTCGAATCTAGTCCACGGAACCTTAAAGAAATCCCTATGCTAGAGCTAGATTGTGTTGTGTTGTGTCACACTATCCAACACTTGATGCAGCACGTGAAGTAGATGTGCCCGGTTCACCTTCACACTCACGCCTAGTGAGAGAGATTAGACTCGCCATCTATCCTTATCCTTGTTATCAATTTTAAAACCAAGTCTTTTAGGCTTTCCTTTAATAAGAATATTTTTTTAAAAAAACTTGTGCATAAAATAGACACTAGTACCTATTGCGTTCCAAACAGAAATTGGGCATTGTGCGTTTTAATTATACTCTTAGACACCACGATCCTGCACTTGTGCCAAACCACCACCAGCACAATCAATCCAACGTTTTTTTTTTGTATTGTGAACATAGACAGGTTTGGTAGGCAACATAGACGAAACATAGACCCCACACTAATACACTACTACTGACGATTTCCAGTCAACAATCTCGCTAAATACGATGAATGCAGCTGGCGAAGGATCAAGGTTGCTGAAGAGATAAATGGACAAGGACAGTTGAGTCAATGGTCTTGGACTCTTGGTACAGTTCACTCACTCGTGGCAATAGAATCAAAGTTGTTTTCAATTATTGGTCGTGCTTACAAACATTGAACACGCACTTTGCCGCATGGCAGGGCTAACTGTTTCTTCGTCTCGGTCCACATAGCTCAGGGAGCCTCTCCGATCCATACCTGCGAAGGCACGCTGATGGTCCTGGACTCTTGGTTAAACTACTAATTCTGTCCAAATTTGCATTAAAAAAGTTGATTTTTTAGCTATAGTGCCACATGGTGCCGGCATCACGTTGCGCTCACACCTGCTACGATCGAGTAGCTAGATCCAGTTTAGTCGCCGTGATGCGGACACGGCACACGTTTGTGGATAGCAAGTCGTGGCAGCTGGTCCCGCTTTCTCCGGCGTCTAATTTTGGTCCTCGGTTTCACGCTTTCGCGGCATGAACACGTACACACCTTGACAGACCTTCATGGCTCTTGTTAGTATGTGACGTGAATAAGCGGAATTCATGCATTTCAAAAAGGAATTGAGCATGCATGTTTCGTTCTCTAGCCATCCATTATTCCTGCACTTGTGGTATTCAAGGGTCAAACCGCCGCCACCACCACAATCAAACTTTTCTTTTTTTTGTGAACAAAGATAGGCTTTGCAAGAAAACGTGATTTAGGGTAATAATAGTGAAAGACCTAGCCGAATTTTAGCGATGGATGCAGAACTGGCTTTTGGTTAGCGCGAAGGAGCAAGGCAGCTTCGGAGAATAAATAGACAAGGACAGTTGAGTCAACAGTCAACGGTCTTGGTACAGTTCCACCAACACTGCAGATGTAGTTTGCGGCGAGGGCAAGGCAGCGCTAACTGTTGAGTGGTCCCGGCCGGTCTATGCTGTGAATAGCTCACAGCCTCAGGCCCCAGATCCATCCACAGCTGATGGTCTTCGTTGAACCACACTGACACTAATCGATACGTCCAAATGCGCATTAAAGAAAGTTGATTTATTTAATTAGTGCCACTTGGTACCAGCATGACGATGCGCTCACATTTGGTACTGGTAGAGGAGATCGCGTGTTTATTCGCCCTGTCACGACGCGACACACGTTTGCGGGTAGCAACTCGTGGCCGGTCGCGCTCACGGTGGCGTCGCTCTCTCCTGCCCGTGTTTTCGGCCCTCGGTTTCTTGCCTGTGCCGCCGCCTCAACACGTACACACCTTGGTGACGGACCTTCATTCCTCTTGCTTTCAACTGCTCTCAGCTGTAGTGGTATGTGACGTGAGCACCGTCTGCGCCATGGCTGCCAACCGTTTGCCGTTGCTCATGGCCGTGGCTGTTGTTGTGGCCGTGGTCGCGGTGGAGGCCGGCGCCGGCGCCGTGGAGTTCACCTACAACGGGTTCGGCGGCGCCAGGCTGTCGCTGGACGGCATGGCGACGATCCTGCCGTCGGGGCTGCTCCTCCTGACGAACGACACCAACATGTCCAAGGGCCACGCGTTCCACCCGTCCCCGGTCACGTTCCGGCAGCCGTCCACGGCCAACGCCACGGGGAACGACCTGCCGTCCTTCTCGACGACGTTCGTGTTCGCGATCGTGTCGGAGTTCCTGGACCTGAGCACGAGCGGGTTCGCGTTCGTGGTGGCGCCGTCGACGGACCTGTCCACGGCGATGCCGCAGCAGTACCTGGGCCTGTTCAACGGCAGCGACAACGGCGACCCGCGCAACCGCGTCTTCGCGGTGGAGCTCGACACGGTGCGCAACCCGGAGTTCGCCGACATCGACAACAACCACGTCGGCGTCGACGTCAACAGCCTCAACTCCTCCGCCGCGGCCGCCGCCGGGTACTACCGCGACGACGGCGCGTTCCGGAACCTCAGCCTCATCAGCCGGGAGCCCATGCAGGTGTGGGTGGACTACGACGCCGCCGCCACCCAGGTCACCGTGTCCATGGCTCCTCTGCGCTCACCCAGGCCGAAGCGGCCGCTCATCTCCACCAGGATCGACCTCTCCGGCGTCATCGCCGACCAGGCTTACCTGGGATTCTCGTCGGCGTCCAGCATCGTGCTGGTCAAGCACTACGTCCTCGGATGGAGCTTCCGCCTCGGCGGTGAAAACGGCGCGGCGCCGGAGCTCGACTACGCCAAGCTCCCGAGGCTGCCACGCATCGGGCCCAAGCCCCGGTCCAAGGCTCTAACCGTCGCGCTGCCGATCGCCACCACGGCGGCGGTGCTCGCCGCCGTGGCCGTTGGATTCGTCCTGATCCGCCGGCGCATCAGATTCGCGGAGCTGCGCGAGGACTGGGAGACGGAGTTCGGGCCGCACCGGTTCGCGTTCAAGGACCTGCACCAGGCCACCGGCGGGTTCAAGGACAAGCGGCTCCTGGGCGCCGGCGGGTTCGGCCGCGTGTACAGGGGCGTGCTCCCGGGCTCCAAGACCGAGGTGGCCGTGAAGCGCGTGTCGCACGAGTCGCGGCAGGGGATGAAGGAGTTCGTGGCCGAGGTGGTCAGCATCGGCCGCCTCCGCCACCGCAACCTCGTGCGGCTGCTCGGCTACTGCCGCCGCCGCGGCGAGCTGCTCCTCGTCTACGACTACATGCCCAACGCCAGCCTCGACAAGCACCTCCACCGCGCCGGCGAGCTCCTCGACTGGGCGCGGCGCGTCCACGTCGTCCGGGGCGTGGCGGCGGGCCTGCTGTACATGCACGAGGACTGGGAGCAGGTGGTGGTCCACCGCGACATCAAGGCCAGCAACGTGCTCCTCGACGCCGACATGAACGGCCGGGTGGGCGACTTCGGGCTCGCCAGGCTCTACGACCACGGCGCCGACCCGCAGACCACGCACGTGGTGGGCACCATGGGGTACCTGGCCCCGGAGCTCGTGCGCACGGGCAGGGCCACCACGCGCTCCGACGTCTTCGCCTTCGGCGCGTTCCTCCTCGAGGTGGCATGCGGCCGCAGACCCATCGAAGAGGACGATGGCGGTGGCGACGTCGCTGACGACGACGACACCCGGTTCGTGCTCGTGGACTGGGTGCTCGCGCACTGGCGCCAGGGCGACGTCACTGGCGCAGTGGACCCCAGGCTCGGGGCGGAGTTCGACGCGGCGGAGGCGGACCTCCTGCTGCGGCTGGGCCTCGCGTGCCTGCACCCGGCGCCGCCGGCGCGGCCGACCATGCGGCAGGTCACGCAGTACCTCGACGGCAGCGCGCCGTTGCCGGAGCTGCCAGAGACGTACGTCACCTTCAACACGCCGGCGGGCATGGAGATCTACAAGCCAAAGCTTCTCAATTCCTGGTCCACATGGCGGTCCACGTCCACGGCCACCAGCACCGCCGCCATGTCGGACATCGGCCTCTCAGGTGGAAGATGATGATACAGCCAAGTAGTTAAGCGTGTGCATTAGGATTTAGGACGCAGCGGCTTAGATTTGCAATTAGGCGCAACTGGCAGGAGATGCTCCACTGTAACGGCGAGTTGATTGCATCTCCTCACAACAGAATTTGTGGATGTTTTCATCTGAAAAAAGGCTCTCTATTTTGTATCCACAAATGCAACATTACATTCCGCTCCATAGTTTCAACTAATCCTGGACAATTGACTCTTGTCACAATGCAGGTTCCTCTTTACTCGTAGTACTTACCATGCTGGTAATTCGGAAAGTGTATATGCTTTACAGGAATGTTGGATGCTACCAGATGGAGAACCACATGATATTTATTTTGTTGATGATCGCTTGTTTCCAGTGCCCCAATCCTGACTTCGACAAGGAGCAAAATCGGTGGCGGATGGTGCGACGAATGCTTGTTGAAGTTGTTGCCGACCTTCTTCAACCAAATGGAAAGGTATGCAATTGCCATAGTATATGTCTTGTAGAGACAGGCGTTTGAGCCAAATTGCATTTCCTGGCGTGGCAGGTCTTATCTGCAGTCAGACGTGGAGTCTGTTTTGCTTGGGATGAAGGAGCAGTTCATCTGTCACAGCAAGGGTCGTCCTGTGGCGGACGGTGGCGACAGCGGCCACCGGATGGAGAACCCGTTCAGCGTGGCGTCAGACTTGTCCTCGCTCGCGGGGCTCCGATGTACAGGACGATGCTACGGAAAGTGTGATTCCAACTTGAACTTGTGTCTCTGAAGTCTGAACATCGCATTGATTCGAACATCGGAAATGACAGTCACGTGTCCACCCTATCTTTATTATTAATTATGGTTCAATATATATTAGTAAGCTCACTGTATTTATTTATTTAATATTTAATATATATATAAAATATTAAATATATTTATTTTACAAAATAAATGCAGTGAGCTTACTAATAACAACCAACACGTTCTATTGAATGTATATAATAGTTTTAGACCTTTTATTATCAATACAATCTTAATAATCACATTATTTATTAATCTATTTTATAATTTATCTAAAAATATATTTAACCATTAGCTTATGGAAGGTGTTGGTAATTATTTAGACCCTACATTTTTACAATCTAAAAGGTGTTATATCCTGATGAGAGCTAATATTTTTTTATCACAAAATAAAGGTGTTGATCGCACGCGTGTTTTGTCACATTTTCATAAAAAAAACTAACAACTGTACCATAAATTCATCTTACAATTTTAGGTGTTTTGTTACTGTTGCACTTCCGAAATACTGAAACGTTTGCATGTGAACATGTGTGATTATTCAAAGCAATCCAAAACTTGTTTAGTAATCCAAAATCTATATCGGAGACCTAATTTCTAATGTCTGGTACCATTCAAATTTATATGTAACAAAAAATCCCATACTTCTCACATTTCTATTTTTCCCAAAAAGATATAAAAGACTTCATGTAAATTACAAACACGATATGAATTGATATAGAAGCATTTTTAGTTACAGATTTGGTGCATGACTAATACAAGTAAAATTTCAGTTACGGAAGCACTAAAAGGAATTATATAACAACGTAGTTTTGATTTTTGTATCTTCAAACTACAAAACTGTGACTAAAGTAGTATATATTTTTCAATATTATGACTTTATAATGTTAACGTTAATTAGAACTGAGAAGTACTTCCAAAATAATTTTTTTTCTATTGTTAACTTTTGATGTATTCAAAACATAAGTATCATACATTTCATATTAAAAATAAATATATAATAATCTATTCTGTCTTTATCACCTAAATTGCTAGCCGGTGCAGTTAGTTAGATGGGTTGATGGGTTGGTAATGCAGAGGTGTCCATGAGGATTTCTGAAGATATAATCTTTTTTATATATATATATAACTTGAAGATAACATCTTTGTGGCGGGTGTGACATCGTACCAGAGGCTAATGTGGTGCGATATTTAGGCACGAGTGAAGGTATCATGTCAACAGATCAAACAACGACAACCCACATGGCTACCACTGCCATTACTCCGCTTGTACGTTTGCTGCCTGTGCTGCTCCTCCTGCTCCCTCCTGCCCTCCGGGAGTACCTCACGGCGAGCAATGGAGCAGCAAAGGATGCTGGCGTCGGCGAGCTCCACCCGGTCGTGCTGCTGGCCGGGCTGGGCTGCAGCGACCTGGAGGCACAACTCACGGAGGCATATCGGCCGTCGGTGCCACGCTGCGGCGCAATGAAGGGGAAGGGGTGGTTCAGCCTGTGGCACAACACCTCCGATCTGCTGGAGCACGATTATGTGCAATGCTTCGAGGAGCAGATGCGGCTCTTCTACGACCCTGCCATCAACGACTACCGGAATCTGCCCGGCGTGGAGACGCGCGTCCCCAAGTTCGGCTCCGCAAGAGCTTTTCACGACAAGAATCCTCTTCACCCGTACGTAAATCCACTTACTGAATCATTTTAAACTGTTCAATGGAATGATCGAAACACACGTGTAGCCATAATCTAGCTATTTAGTTGCCACTTTTTCTGTGAACGTCTGCAGAAAACGGTGCCTTGACAATGTCAGAGAAGCCCTGGAGGAACTTGGGTACCGGGACGGCGATACCTTGTTTGGGGCACCTTATGACTGGCGCCACGGTCCTCCGGTCCCTGGCCAGATATCCCAAATTTACTCCCACTTCTTCCAACGTTTCAAGGCACTCGTTGAGACTGCGTCCAGCAAGCATGAAAAGAAGGTCATCATCTTCGCTCACAGCTACGGAGGCATGGTCGCGCTAGAGTTCGTCAGGAACATGCCGTTGGCGTGGCGAAACAGGTATATCAAGCATCTCATTTTATCCGCGCCCACGCTGTCTACAGGATTCATGCGAATGGTCCAAGGCCTTCTCTCCGGATCGCCACCTATTATTTATGTCCCAACCTCCGACACATCCTTGAGGACGCTCTGGAGAAGCTTCGAAACCGCCATCGTGGATCTGCCATCCCCGAAGGTTTTTGGGCGCGATCCGCTCGTGGTCACCAAGCAAAGGAACTATTCTGCGTATGACATGGAAGAATTCCTTACTGCCATCGGTTTAGGAGACAGCATCGAGCCTTTCAGAAGGCGGATGGTGCCCAAGATGACCTACTTCGAGGCACCAATGGTGCCCATGACTTGCATCAATGGCGTGGGAAACAGGACACCACGGCAGCTGTTGTTCTGGGAGGGCGATTACGACGTCTCCCCAGAAATTGTCTACGGTGACGGAGACGGGTTCGTCAATTTGAAAAGTATATTGGCGTTTGACGAGGAGATGTGTCGGCAGCCACGCCAGAAGAAGCAATTCAAGTCGGTCAAGATTTACAAGGTGCAGCACAGTGAACTTGTTACGGAAGAAGGGGCGATAAAAAGGGTAGTTGAAGAAATTCTTGAGGCCAATCGGATTTCCTCCTAGACTCGGCATAGCTTCCAACGCTTTTTGGACTACATTCCGTGTAATTAATAATGTGAATAAGTTTGCCGGCATGTCTTTTTTCTTTTAACTAGCCAAGCTGCCGGAGCGCAGTTGTACGGGCTAGGTATCACACGTTCGTATTGGAAGTTCCGGTAGCAACTATACAAATAAAGTGGTTCTCTGATCTTCTGATAGTAACCTTCTTAGAACTTATCACCCCTTAGTCTATATCTATACCCAATATAATAATTGTCATGATCTCGTCTACACAAAACCGTCCGTCGGCCGCGTAAAAGAAAAAAAAAGCCCTCTCCAAAACCCGTCGGTCGCCTCTCTGCCGTCTGTCTCCCACTCCCGCCCCGCCTGCGGCCTCTGCCCCCTCCCACGCCTCCCCGTCCTCTCGTGCCGACTCTGATTCCGTTGCCAAATCTCGCGCCCCTCCCCAAGGATCGATCGGCGGCGGTCGCAGCGACATGCGAGTTGGGGGATCTCGCCGTGATTCGAGTCGGGCAGGGCTGGTGGGAGCCGGGAGAGCCATGGCGTCGGCGCCGGCGTGCTCCTCCGCTACGCCATCGCACGCCTTGTGGCCCAACAGGCCTGTGATGTGAGCCCAAAACTTGCACACGGTGCAGAGGAAGACAGATTGAAAGCGGTCGATCAGCAATGGAGAAGTCTCCGGAGGCCGTCCCCGCCGCGGCCGCGGAGGAAGTGGCGAAGCGGTTCCAGGCGCTGGTTGACGTCGACGACATGGCCGCGATCAAGCAGACGCAGCACCTTATGTGAGTCCTCGCACCCCACTTCCCTTCTTCCCTGGGATCCCATTGAACCCCTGCCCCTAATTTCTGTTTGGTCCCGATGACCCGATCCATTGGTACTACCACTACTACCGCACCCAGTTGTTGTACCTTGTATACTAACTGCGATTTTTCGTATTTAAACGAATCAGGATTGGCTTCTGTGCATCCATCAATGGTTGCGTTTGTGATATGGTGCTTGCATTGCTCAGGGTTAACGTTATAGATCACAGGGACATTTAATTACCCACACAAGGAGTCCCGAAGTTCGGAATGATCATTTGATGTGAGGGTAAAGATTGTTGCTCACCCTCGCAAAGCCAAAAAGTTTGTATTTGACTTGATGCATGTATGGACCTGGTGGTTAAGTGTGTTTATGTGTCGGTGCTCTGAATGAATTTCAGCTAGTAAATTTTTGATTCGTACGGGATGGCGCGCTTAGGATGGATGGTTCGTGAGAGGCTCACACAAACGAAGACACAACGATGTATAGTGGTTCGGGATGAATCGCTACGTCCAATTTGAGGCCCTGTTCATGTTAGTCACCGGGGTGTACAATGGTGGCGAGAGAGGAGGAGGCTCCAAGTCTCAAATGGTGTGTCTATGGTGGGAATGGAGAAGCTTGTCCTAGAAAGAAGATGGCCCGCCTCTTTTATATTTCCAAGGGTCGAGCCAGGTACATGTAGGAGAGAAGAGGAGAAAATATGCCTATTAGATTCCGTCAAGGGGTGACAGGTGGGCCCCGCTTGTCCTTTTACTTGCACAGTACCGCTGCCCGTCTCGCTCACTGCACGTCGTTGCTCTGCCCGACACGGCAGTCTCGGTACCGGGGCCTAGGTTGCTTCCGTTCCGTCGAGCCATAATGGTGTTTTATAGGCCGGTTCATAGATGGGACATTTGCCAACCGTGGCTTCGCCGGTTCCCAACGCTACCCCGACAGGTTGTCGGCGGGTGTTACGCTCCGCTCGACCCCGGCATTGCCGGTCGACTAAGGCGAGGAGCGAGTCCTGGCGAGGCGGAGGGATGGTCGACCCTCGTCGTTCCCCTCAGCCCTTTGTCGTGTTGCAGATAGATGCATGCTGTTGGATCGGATCTACCTCATAAATGAGACAGATTTGGGATCTCCCTTTACGATCTCACCGGACGAGACGCCATCACCCCGTGTCCCATCACCTATATTTCTTGACAGGGGGTTCGGCGGAATGTGACATTGCTGGAACGGTGTCCTTGCTTTTGCGTGGGCTGTGGAGTAATGAGGTGAGAGGGGGCGCGGTGGTATAGGGTCGTGTGCCCCTTTTAGACCGTGCGCCTCAACTTAAATATGAGATCGGGGTTGGATTTCCTTCCAAAGTTGTTTCGACACTGGAAACTGTTTGAACCGAGGAACGCACAAACGCTCACACGCTCTCGCACGAACGGAGGTGGAAGAAGAATAGTACAACAATGGCGACGAACGCCCCGGCTGCCGCACGGCCTGTATGTTGGCTATTCTATTGCTTAATCAAAAGACTCGGTTCACTACTCACACAAGGATTACATGCCCAGTTTATAGGCCACGGTGACGCAGCACCCACGCTACTCCACTCCTGCGATCTCGACGCCCACGCACACCCGTTCCTGATGACCCGAAATTCCCGTTCGTGAGCACCAACTCCACGTGCAGGAATCGCTCGCCATCTTCATCTGCAAGGCAGGCAATGCTCTCTGCTTCTCCCGCAAGCTTCAACAACCCGGCAGCCTCCCTAAATCCTAACAAACTAATCAACATGTGTCAAACACCATGCCGGACTCAGCCTGATCCTAGATGGACTCCTACGCTTGCAACGCATGCGCATCACCAAACTCCCGACCATCTACGTGACCCGAACATGGCCACACCATCGTTTTGGCCAGACCCAAACTCTAACCGACTCAAATGCAAACTCACACACACATGCAATCACATGCGACATGGATGCACACCATGGCCGAACACGGCGTGGCTTATTTTCCTAACAATCTCCCCCTAAACCACGACGCCGATGTGCATCCCGCCCTACAGGAGCGTTGGCTCGTCGTCGGCGTTGGCGAACAACACCTCTTCCTTCTTGGCTTGGGGCACTCCCTAGAGAAGTGGCCGCGAATGCCACAGTTGAAGCACCGCCCCTTGCCGGAGCTGCGACGACGTCCGCTCGCACTGGAACGAACGTTGCTCACCCCGTCGTCATCGTCGCTGCTGTCATCTTCACGGCCGCCACTATGGCCTGCCTTCCTGTCACGCACGCCGCTGCCATGCGCCCGCTCCTTCTCGCAGTGTTCCCGCCGACGCGCGTCCCACTGGTCCATGGTGAGGTAGAGCTTGCCGTCGGCTACCGGAGGCGGCGGCCCGTCATCCTCGGCTTCAGCTTCCTGCGCCGCACGTAGTCGCCCACTTGCGTCTTCCAGGTGACAGCGTGGCGAGGTTTGTCGTCACCTGGATCGCAACAGCCACCCGACGGAGTGACTTGGGGACAAAGCGCACGAGCTTCTCCACTACCCTCCACAGCAGGATCGTCTCCCCTACCGTCTCCAACGCGGCGACGATGTTCCGTAGCCGAGCGTGAAGTCGTCCACGCCCTCACACCGTCGTTGAAGCGGATGTTCTCGAATTACCGGAGAAGACGTTGTGCCTCTGTCTTCTGCACCTGCTCGCTACCGACGTGCCGCTCCTTCACCGCGTTCCACGCCTCCAACGCGGAATCCTTCGCCGCCGGTGACGCCACCATCTCCGACGGCACGGCGCTCGTGATGGTGTCGAGCGCCATGCGATCCTCCTGCAGCGACACGCTACCGGACTCGATCGCATCCCACAGGTTGCGTGCTTGCATCTTCACCTTCATGACCAACGACCACTACGTGTAGTTGATCTTGGTCAGCATGGGCCAGCTTGTCATCCCGCCGAACTCCCGGATGATGCGCACCATCTCCCCCTTGCCGCTGATCTCGGCGTCATTGCCACCCTTGCTGCTGAACGGCTTCTTCGGGAGGGCGGAGGAGTCTTCACGTCATTGTCGCCCGCCATGAACACAAGGCTCGATACCAATTGTTGGAACCGAGGAACACATAGACGCTCACACGCTCTCGCACGATCTCATCGGTCGAGACGCCATCACCCCGTGTCCCATCACCTATATTTCCTGACAGGGGGTTCGGCGGGATGTGACATTGCTGGAACGGTGTCCTTGCTTTTGCGTGGGCGGTGGAGTAATGAGGTGAGATGGGGCGTGGTGGTATAGGGCCGTGTGCCCCTTTTAGACCGTGCGCCTCAACTTAAATATGAGATCAAGGTTGGATTTCCTTCCAAGTTGTTTCAACACGTGAAAACTGTTGAAACCGAGGAACGCACAGACGCTCACGTGCTCTCGCACGAACGGAGGTGGAAGAAGAACAGTACAACAATGGCGACGAACGCCCCGGCCACCGCACGACCTGTATGTTGGCTATTCTATTGCTTAATCAAAAGGCTCGGTTCACCACTCACACAAGGATTACATGCCCAGTTTATAGGCCACGGCGACGCAGCACCCACGCTACCCCACTCCTGCGATCTCGACGCCCACGCACACCCATTCCTGACGACCCGAAATTCTCGTTAGTGAGCACCAAATCCACGCGCAGGAATCGCTCGCGATCTTCATCCGCAAAGCAGGCAACGCTCTCTGCTTCTCCCGCAAGCCTCAACAAGCCGGCAGCCTCCCTGAATCCTAACAAACTAATCAACGTGCGTCAAACACCATGCTGGACTCAACCTGATCCTAGACGAACTCTTACGCCTACAACGCACGCGCATCACCAAACTCCTGACCATCTACGTGACCTAGAACATGGCTACACCACCGTTCTGGCCAGACCCAAACTCTAACCGACTCAAATGCAAACTGACGCACAGATGCGATCACACGCGACACGGATGCACACCATGGCCGAACACGGCGTGGTTTATTTTCCTGACAGAAACCTCGACCCTTTCGTCGGCTCAAAAGAAGGAAAAGAAAAAGAGCTCTTTACGAGCATTGTTAGCTACTATTGATGTCCTAAATACATAGTGGAAGAACGACCAAAGAACTACAGAATGGCACTGAACAAATTAAAGGAACAATAATAGAACAAATTGATATTGCTCAATAATAACCACCATAGTACATAGCTACCAACTAAGGGAAAAAGCATAAAGAATACTAGTACACACTATGAGCTGCACATAATCTGAATGTAGACGCTAGCTAATTTGTTCCGCTATGGGAATGGGGATCCTCTGGCGCTGGGTCCTTCCGACGCCGAGACGGCTTTCTTCCTCCAGCTGGCCAGGATCTCATGGAAGGGGCGCTCCGGCACGGGGATGAACTTGACTGCCCATCCGATCGGCCAGGATACGGCGGCGATGGCGACACAGACGCCCCACTGGAGCACCGTGAGCCTCTGTATGCCGGCGAACCTCGTGAGCAGCTCCACCATCAGGACCTGCATTGCGATGGTGACAGCGATGATACCCAGGAACATCCTGTTGCGCAGCACCCCGGAGAAGACGTTCCTACGCTCGATCTCCCTGGCGTTGAACACCTGGCACAGCACGAAGGCATTGAAGATGATGGTGCCGTTGGCCTTCTCCCCAATTCCCAAGAGATGGCGCCCTGTGTACTGGAGGGCGAGCAGCTCGGCGACCTGGAACGCGGCCTGCGCGAGGAGGTTGCGCCACATGGCCTTGCTGATGAGCGGCGCCTTGCGGCTGATGGGGCGGCGGCGCATGAGCTCGTCGGTGGGCTTGTCCGTAGCGAGAGCTAGCGGGCCCAAGGTGTCCATGACGAGGTTGATCCACACGAGTTGAACGGTCGTCAGAGGCATCTTCCCGGTGGTCACCGCCGAGATGAATTTGATCATCAGCACGGCCACGTTGACGGTGAGCTGGAACTGGATGAACTTGTGGATGTTGTTGAAGACGCAGCGGCCCCACCGCATGGTGGTGACCACCGTCACGAAGTTGTCGTTGAGGATGACGACGATGTCGAAGCTCTCCTTGGCGGCTTCCGTGCTCTGTATGCCCATCGACCTGCCCACGCCGGCTTCTTTCAGTGCGGCGCGTTGTTGGTGCCGTCGCCGGTGACGGCCACCAGGATCAGCTTGTCCATGGGCAGGGACCGGGCCATCACCCGGATTCTGTCCACGATCTCGAGCTGCTGATTTTCTGACATGGCCCTGAACTCGTGCCCCTCGATGACGACGCCGTCTTGGTTGTCGCTTCCGGTAAGGATGCCGCATTCCGTGGCCATGGCGCGGGCGGTGAGGACGTTGTCGCCGGTAACCATCTTGACATCCACGCCGGCCTTGGTGCACGCCTCGATGGAGTCTTCACCTCCGGTCGGCACGGGTTCTTCAACCCGACGAATCCCAGCAGCGTCAGGTCCGCGTCCTCGATCTTGGAGTACTGGGCGGACCTTGGGGTATGCCATATATGCCACGGCATACCCTAAGTTTTGCTAAATGTTACAACATATAGGGTTGTCTGGGTATAAAAACAATAATTTGTTTAATTATGCATGGAAAAAAGGGTAGCTTAACTGGTTTATCCATCAAGATTAGTTCTTATGCATGGTGGTCCTGGATTGAATTCCTAGCCATAGCAATTTTTCAATAGTTTTTTTACACGGTATACCTTTAGATAAATTATAGGTCCGCCAGTCGCCATCAGACTGCTCTGCTTGTAAGCGAACGCGATGCACCGGAGGCTTCGTGCTGCCATGTCGGCGATGACCTTCTCCAGGATCCTCCTCTGCTCTAGTCCTAATTCGCTGGCAGCACCGTCCGATGCACCGACAAAGGATGAGCAGCTGGCCAGGATCGTCTCGGCCGCGCCCTTCCAGTGCGCGGTCACCACACCGGTGGCGTGCTCCCTGACCAGCACGCCGCTGCGCTCCTTGTCGTACTTGAATGCCTCGATCGACGCGTAACACCTTGCAGCTCCGCTTCAACGCCTCCACGTCCACGGAAAGGTCCGCGACCGCCCACGACAGCAGCGCCTTCTCCGTGGAGATTTCCGGCGGCGAGACGTTGTCCGGCTTGTACACGCTCCCCGCGGTGTTGAGCCCGGCTCCCTGGCGCATCAAGCTCGCAACGTTGCCGGAAATCTCAGACGCTGTTTGGGGCCCATCATTTCCGACCCAGAACTCGGTGACTTCCATCTGATTGAGGGTGAGCGGGCCCGTCATGTCGGTGCAGATGGCTGTGACGGACCCCAAGGTCTCGCACGCCGAGAGTGCTCAAGATGGCTTACGACGGTGACTCTATTGTTACCGAACACGGGATTGCCCTGCTCGTCCCTGGCGCTCCCCGTGAAGTGGCGCACGGCGATCACGGCGAAGACGACCACCACCACCGCGACGTGGACCTTGCCGGTGCAGGACGTGAGCCGCTGGAGGCGCTCCTGTAAAGGCATGGACTCGTTGTGGTTCTGGCGTCTCATCTCGCCCCACGCCGTGTGAGTCCCGACCGCGGTGACCAGCATGGTGCCGTACCCGTCGATCACCTTGACCCCGGACGCCAGGAACGGGCTGGACTCGGCATCGATGTCCACCGGCTGGGGCTCGCCGGTCATGCTGGACTCGTCCACCTGAATCGTGTGCGCGGAGACCAAGACGCCGATCTTGAGCACGAAGGCGTCGCCCACCACCAGGTCGTGGATGGACACCTCCTGCCGTCGCCCTGCGCGGACGACGGAGACGGTGATGTCGTCGGAGGCGAGGCCTGGCCGTTCTTGTTTACCGCGGAGATGGCGGCGACCAGGAACACGGCGAGGAAGATGCTCACGCCGTCGTACCACCCGTCCTTGAGGAGCCCGTGCTCCTTGATGCCCAAGCCCAGCGAGACCGCCGCGCACACCAGCAGCACGATCAGGAACATGTGGAAGAAGCTCTTGGGCGTGCGTTTCGGGAACGTGTTGCCGCCGAAGGCTTCACGGCGGCGGAGCAGATCCTCCTCTCCGCGCCGGAACCCAGCGCCTTGGCGAGGCCGGCGACGCCGCCCAGGCGGCGGAAGCAATCCAGAGGCTTGTCCTTGACAAGATTCTTGAAATCGGCGTCGATCCTGATGGCGACGAAGGACCCTGTCCGGTTCAGCCTGTGGCAGATGCGGATTACGTTCATGGCCTTGCGCCACTGCTTCCCCGGTGCCGACGACCGGGCCTCGGCAACCACCAAGTCGGCGCACTCCATCTCTCTCAGTGCACTAAAGGGAATTAAGTGAAAAATCTAAAAGCTAATCATATGTCATCAGACAGAAGAGAAAATACAGGTACATCTTTACTTACCCTGCTCTACTGATTCGAGACCCGAGTGAAGTGACGTGGCGACCGATCGAACGGGTTGGTGCAAGCGAAGACCACAACTATGTGTACCCAGCAGCAGCGGCAATAGCTATGTTGTACTTATAGTCTAAAGCTGATAGCTGAGGGAATCCGCCTCCCCTCAGAGTTTTGGACTCCGTGGCCACTTCGCGCAGCTGACACGTCACTACCGAGCTACGTGGCCGCCAGGAAAATGGACCACGTCGTCAGTTATGGGCGATTCCTTCGTGGGTCGCGGGCCGCCAGGTCGGCATGGGGAGCCACGGATAGCCCAACGTGGGCCCTCAAATGGGACCCTACTCGTGGATCCGGGCCTCACCGGTGGTGACGCCACCAGATCTGACCGCGATGCCGACGAGGGGGATGGGCTTTGCCGGAGAGGAGGGAGATAGGGATGGCGATAGCCGAGGAGGTGGGATATGGAGACGTTGGGCCTTGCCAGCGCCGCCCGCACCGCTGCTTCATGTGTGCTCCATGACGGGGAAGAAGGATGTCGTGGTCGCTGGTGTGATGGGGGCTAGCCAGGGAGGATGGAGGCGTGCGGGCTCGCTGAGGTTTGGTGACTCTGGTGTGGGGCACGCCGATGTCCGCCCGACGCGCCGCCGCAGCTGTGACGAAGAGAGAGCGGCGCGCAAGGAGAGGACGAGGAGGTATGGGGCAAAGGATTAGGGTTCGACCCGCACGAGCGATTTTTATTTTGTACTATATAACCATGAACAAAATGCCACTTTCCTGGAAGTTTCGTACCCTCAACTGCAATTCTATATTCTACTCATTCGTACTTGAATTCCTTGCCTAATCCAGTTAACCTCCGCCTCCGCCTAAGTTTTGGGCTACTGGCTTCAGTCAGGGTCGTGGACTCGTGGCGGCTTCTATTCAGTGGCGAGGCCGTCCCAAGAACTGAGGGTGGATCGAAAGCCAATTGGGGGTGGGCCAGAAAAGCGAAAAACACAAAGTGTCGAGTCTTAAACTCAGCACTAGTACTACCCGGTCCCTCACGAGCGTGAAATTCGATGGTGCAACACACAGAACACACAGGAACACACGATTTTAGACAGGTTCAGGCCCCTCGAATCGAGAGTAATACCCTACGTCCCGTATGTTATGTATTGCCTTTAGCGATTTGCTAATTGCGAAATCTCGGAGCCTAGGAACTTGTCCTAACTCGTGAGAACTTATGAGAACTTCTGAAAACCTATCCTTCTAGGGGTCCCTGCCCCGCCTTATATGTCCGGGGAGGCAAGGTTACATGTAGAATCCTAGTCGGATACAATATCTACATACTTAGAAACTCTATCTCTAAGCTTCCTTATCAATTCAGAGTCCTACTCGGTCGGTCTTGTACTTTCCTTAAGGATTAATCCAGTCTTGCTGTCCGCCTTTATTTCCATACCGGTCTTATGGAACCTTCCGGAATCCTATACCGGTCGGACACCACTCGTGGGCCCGCCCCACCGGTCTTATGTCTTCAATACGCCACCATGTCCTCGATAAATTATTCTTCTCATCAATGTATACCCGTAAGGTAAGTCTACGACAAGCAGCCCCCGAGTAATTTTTGATTTGATATTGAATAAGACCGACAAGTCTTCTCGCATGTTGGTCCGATTCCAATGTTAAATTAAAAAGAACTCCAATCTTCTGCAATACTTCTTCTTTCTTCAAGACGCTTCAAAAAGCCAAAAAATTGGTATTTTGTCCTCCATATCACCTAATTAGGTGTGCAAAAACGAAAGTATTTTCCTTCGGTGCGCCGATTAGGTGCACCCAATTGAGTATAGCCCCGACTCTTGGATCATTTGAACTCCTTTCAAATAATGCAAGAGTCCACTAGTTGATTCTTCATTATTTTCTTCAATATGCAATTTCTACAGACCGCTTCTTTTAATTTCCATTATTTTTCACTTTTCGAGATCTCTGCAGACCGCTCTTGAACACAAGTGCACCGGTCGAGTGCACCTAATTAGGTATAGCCCCCAACTCTTGTATCATTTGAGTATCGCAAATAATACAAGAGTCTTTCTTGAGAGACTATGCTTTATTATTTTCCATCAAATCACATTCCTTTCAGCAATTTCTGCCAAGAACATATTTTCAGACCGCTCATACCGGTCGGAGCTTCATATCTCCTAGAGATTCACACCAGTTTCACATAACATACCGCCTAAATCAGCATGAACTCATAATCCGCTTAGTGAAATTTCACTAAGAATCAAAATTCTGGTTGATCGGACCAGTTTCCCAATTATCTTACATCGACTCAAGTCTCCAAGGCCTATAATCAGCCGAATGATTAACACCCAGGGCCTAAGACATCCAATTTCACAATACTTAGTTAGGCAAGACCTAATTGTCTTCGATCTAACCAGATCTCATTATTCAATTTCCTCAAACAATCCAATTTGATGTTCCAATGTTATCGCGATCGGACACTCCATACCTCAGACCGCTCAAACATTTGCAAAATAGCCCCCATGATTATTCAAATCACGTAGACCATTCCTCTATAACTCTTAACATCTTTCGTCGAGAACATACTTTTTGACCGGTCCGGACCGGTGTCAAATCTCATACTCCTGGTGATTCGCATCGGTCATAACCGATATTCCGCTTATCGAATATCGCTCAAATCCAAATTCCTGACTGATCAAAGCGATCGCCAAAGTTCACACATAAACTCGAATTTTTCACACCTATTATCAGCCGAATGATTAACACCCGGGGCCTAAGGCGAACCAATGTTAACCAATCGATCTGACAGTAGTCTTCAACCCGACTGGTTTTTGTATAATCACTCCGGAAATCATATATTCGGGCTAAAAATGCTTAACGGACTGAGCGTCGAACACTCGGACCGGTCATCACAATTGGCAAAGGAGCCCCGTGATTATCCAAATCACGCAGACTTCTCCTCTGTCGCCGCACCCCATACTCGGTAGCAACCGGTACATCAAGTGGTGCCGAAACCTAATTCTTAGTCCATTATATCCGTAAAAATAATGAAAGAAGTATATAAATATGCTCATATGTAAATAAATACTCCAATGTTTTATTTACTGCAGATCTTAAATTATTTCCAGATTCTTGACCGGTATTTATATGTTTTCCTTACTTCAACATATAAGATTTTCTCCTTTCGCGCAAACTGCAGCGGTCCAGATTAATCATTATATGCCTAATGTAATTTCAACTTTAATAACCGGTCACTCCAATTTCGGAAAACTTAAATTTTACCATCCTGATTCAAATAATCAAGTCTATAACCAAGCAACGATGGTTAATTCAACACAAACCAACTATGACATGACCACCGGCTCTAATCAGCATTGGGTATAGCACATAGCGGCGGTCTACTTAACAAAATCGTGCCGTATAGAAAAAATGACCGGTCTTAGAACTCAGGATCACAAATTATTAACCGACTGCTCTTAAATAGCAGTCCCGTGGCATAGTATATAAATCCAAAATTAAGATTCCAAGATAAATAAAACCATGGAGATAGGTAAAGATTCACATATTTCATATTATCAAAAAGCTATCATGAGGATCGCATTATATAAGTTTAAACACAAAAACTTAAGTGTAAAGCGACTTAGCTGGTTTATTGGGCGTAGCCCCGAGCCCGAGCCGAAGATGATGTAGCCGATCGATAAGTAGTTTGACAGATCACGCTCGACTCAAGACAACACCTCCGTGTTGTCGACACATGTAGATGGTTGAAGGCAACGGAATCGGTCAAAACGAAGATCAGCAACCGCGCTAATGCTCAAGACCGCTTCCGAGCAGCAACGGCGCTCTAAATTGAAATTGAATACCGATAAAGATGGTTGAAGGCGACGTAATCGGTCAAAACCGAAGATTGGCAGCCGCGCTAATTCTCAAGACCGCGTCTCGAGCAGCAGCGGCGATCCAAGATGAATTTGACGACCGATGGAAGTTGTTGAAGACGGCGCGACCGGTCGAAACCGAAGATTGGCAGCCGCGCTAATGCTCAAGACCGCGTCCGAGCAGCAGCGGCGATCCAAGATGAATTTGACGACCGATGGAAGCTGTTGAAGACGGCGCGACCGGTCGAAACCGAAGATTAGCAGCCGCGCTAATGCTCAAGACCGCGTCCGAACAGCAGCGGCGCTCCAAGTTGAAGTAGACGACCGATGA
Source organism: Chloris gayana (assembly GCA_031894775.1). NCBI lineage: Eukaryota > Viridiplantae > Streptophyta > Magnoliopsida > Poales > Poaceae > Chloris > Chloris gayana. The sequence goes on from JAUNZO010003696.1 coordinate 115,060, forward strand.
AAGCTGTTGAAGACGGCGCAACCGGTCGAAATCGAAGATTGGCAGCCGCGCTAATGCTCAAGACCGCGTCCGAACAGCAGCGGCGCTCAAGTTGAAGTAGACGACCGATGAAAGCTGTTGAAGACGGCGCGATCGGTCGAAATTGAAGATTAGCAGCCGCGCTAATGCTCAAGACCGCGTCCGAGCAGCAGCAGCGCTCGAGTTGAAGTCGACGACCGATGAAAGCTGTTAAAATTATCGTCGTGGCGTCGGTCATCGCTCGGCGGCATCGATCTTCGTCGTCATAAGACGGCGTTCACTGCACCGGTCGCCGTCGTCGTCGCAGCAGCGAGTCGTCATCCTGCACCGGTCATCGCTCCACGACACCGGTTGTCGTTATGCGGAGGTAGCGGTCGTCGTCCTGTGACACCGCTCGTCGTCGTCGTCGTGGCGGCGATCGTCGTCCTACGACACCGCTCGTTGTCAGTCGTCGCGGCGGCGATGGTCGTCCTGCACCGGTCATCGCTCTGCGACACCGGTCGTCGTCGTCGTGGTGGCGATCATTGTCCTGCGACATCGCTCGTCGTCGTCATCACGGTGACGATCATCGTCCAGCACCGATCGTCGCTCCGCGATACCGGTCGTCGTCGTCGAATGAAGTCGAGAAACCCGAAGCAGATCTTGAAGCTTGTAACGAAGACGAAGTCGAAAGTAGAAGCCATCGAACTCGCTGGGAACTCGCCGGGACCCCTTCCTGGCACGCCAAATGTCGAGTCTTAAACTCGGCACTAGTACTATCCGGTCCCTAACGAGCGTGGAATTCGATGGTGCAACACACGAACACACAGGAACACACGATTTTAGACGAGGTTCGGGCCCCTCGAATCGAGAGTAATACCCTACGTCCCGTATGTTATGTATTGCCTTTAGCGATTTGCTAATTGCGAAATCTCGAGCCTAGGAACTTGTCCTAACTCGTGAGAACTTATGAGAACTTCTGAAAACCTATCCTTCTAGGGGTCCCTGCCCCCGCCTTATATGTCCGGGAGGCAAGGTTACATGTAGAATCCTAGTCGGATATAATATCTACATACTTAGAAACTCTATCTCTAAGCTTCCTTATCAATTCGGAGTCCTACTCGGTCGGTCTTGTACTTTCCTTAAGGATTAATCCAGTCTTGCTGTCCGCCTTTATTTCCATACCGGTCTTATAGAACCTTCGGAATCCTGTACCGGTCGGACACCAATCTGTGGGCCCGCCCCACCGGTTTTATGTCTTCAATACGCCACCATGTCCTCGATAAATCATTCTTCTCATCAATGTATACCCGTAAGGTAAGTCTACGACAAAAAAAAAGAA